>WNWK01001444.1:0-187500 GCA_009830355.1 Cherax destructor | reverse complement strand
GTCTGAGCTTTGCCTTTTGTAGTCCCTTCCCCAATATATATTAACGACCTTTATAGAATAGATAGCAACAAGTGGGGGGCCAGACGGCCTCAACGGTATCTGACACCTGATGTAGGGAAGTTATGAGGAGTCAGACTGCCTCAATAGTTGGAGGGGAGGTGTGAGGAGCCACACTGCCCCTGGGGCAGAGTATAGTTGAGGTGTAAAGAGATAAACGACCCCTAAGGCCAGGTGTGAGGAACCAAATGGCCACTGAGGCCGAGTGTAGGGAAAGTGTCTAGCTAGAACATCCTTGAGACCAGGTGTAGGGAAGGTATGATAAGCCAGACAGCGCCTGAGGTCGGGTGTAGGAGAGATGTGAGGAGTCAGAAGGCCCTGAGGACGGAAGTAAGAAAGGTGTGAGGAAGCAGAAGGCCCCAACGGCCCCTGAAGCCGGGTGTAGGGGAGGTGAGGAGCCAGACGGCACAGCTGCCGTCGACACAATCGATCCTCTGCTGTCGCCCTCCCCGTGGATAAAGTGGTGGGAGGGGTGAAAGACATCGTTGCCGCCACCATTGTTGATGGTAATACGGGCTGGGTAATACTTGTGACCAATAAGAAAAGTGAATCACGTACAGATAAACTACAGTCACTAATTGGTCAACAGAAAACTATGCCGATTAATCTAATGGGCCGCATGCCGCGGAAAATAAACAAAAAACAAGGCTTCTAAAGCCGCCTGTCATGCAAGGAAACACTTTAGTTAATAAGAAATGAACATATTTTTTTTATAATAATTTTGTAAATTACGAAAGCCAACAATGATTTCAATTCACGCTTAAAAACACGTGTTCGTGTTTTTCTAATTAAATTTTGGACGCTGAATTCAAATATGTACTTAGTTTTGCTCCAGCACGTACTATTTCTGTGAAACACAGTCCCATGGTGAACTATTTCACCAAGATATTGTCATCATCGAGAAGAGATCAGAAAATCTGACGATCAGTTTGATGGTTGACTACTACTGGACGCTGGTGTGGGAGACCCATACTAAACACAAGCAAAACAGCCTGAAAACTGTTATGTAAATATGATTTCACGACTATGGAAATTTATGTTACTTTTGTTACGCATATACAGGTATAATGAATTTATATTAAGAGAGATTAGTTTTTGTCATTACATGAACTGCACCTAATATCTATGTATAACATAATACCTATGATTGTTAGGTAACATATATGTGTTTCAACTTTAAATAGTACTGATCGTAAGATTTGAAAAAAAAAACTTGACTAAACATGCTCAGATTCGCGATCAACGCATCAAAGTTAGCTTAAAACAACCAATTTGGTTTTTGAACTGGATAAAAAGTTAAATTTTGGTGGTGAGTGTTATCAAACAAAGCTTGCCAATATCTCCACAATTTCTGATGTAGTCCTCTCCCTAGGTGACTGAAGAAGCCATCGACAGCATTGCCCAAGCATTCTGCTCCAGGCCCAAACTTGTAGATTTCCATATTCATCAAATATTACGAGAAACCACTATCGCGGGTCTTTAGTATTTTATGAAAAAAGAGCATGGATACTGATGTCATTCAACAGTTTTCAAAAAAACACCGATATTGTCCCACTTTACAAAGGAGGCAGTGAAGTAATTGCGAAAATCTATAGACCAATAGCACTAAGTTCACACATCAAAATCTTTGAATGGGTCATAAGAAGCCAGATTGCCACTCATATGAATGTTCAACAACTGCACAGTCCCGGGTTGCATGGGTTATGGGCAAGTCGCTCCTGCCTTTCACAACTGCTATATCATTACGATGAAGTCCTGGATGTTCTGGAAGTCAAGCTAAATGCTGATGAAGGGTCCACTGATTTTTCAAAAGCATTCGACAATTGCAACCATGGTGTGATTGGACACAAAATGCGTGCAAAGGGAAAAGTGGGCACAGGATATTTAATGTTTTAACAAATAGAACCCAAAGAGTAGTAGTAAACAGAGTGAAGTCGGAGGATGCCATAGTGAAAGGCTGTGCTCCCCAAAGCACAATACTCACTCCACTTATTTCTCATTCTTATATCGAACAATGACATAAAATCACAGCATCGTAACTTCCTTCGTTGATGATACCATAATATATCTGAGAAAGACATCCGTCAAAGACACAGCGAATTTTCAGGCGGATATAAATCAAGTCTTCCAGAGGGCCTCAGACAACAATATGATGTTTAAAGAAGACAGGATTCAGTTCATCCGCTATGGAAGTATGGAGAAAATAAAGACTGTAACGGAGTACAGGACAAATAAATAATTTAGTAGTGCGAAAGTCCCATGTACGAGACTCTGGAGTAATGATGTCGGAAGATCTCACATTCAAGGATCACAACAATTATTGTTATTGTTACTGCAAGGAAAATGATAACTAGAACTATCAAGATAAAGAGATGCTGAGCCAATGATGATACTCAAGTCATTTGTTCCTCCAGGCTAGAATACTGTCGTATACTAACAGTTTCCTTCAAAGCAGGCGAGACTACTCAGCTGTAAAACATATAGAAAACTTTCACTGTTCGTATACACTCAACCAAGCATCTGAAATACTGGGAATCCTTGGAACTTAGGCAATAAAGTTACATTATAATTTACACCTGGAAAATCCTGGAAGACTGGTCCCAAACCTGAATACTGAAACCAATCCGCATGACAATAAGTGACTTGGCAGACGGTGTAAGATACCTCCACTAAAAAGCAAGGACGAAAAAGAGTACACTTAAAAGAGAAAACTAGACGAGTGTCAAGAGGTCCCCGACTCTTCAACGCCCTCTCTCTCTGTGCATAAGGGTTATCAACAAACTTCTGGCAGTCTTCGTGAGTGAACAGGACAAGTTCCTCAAATCAGTGCCTGACACCAACCAGTTGTGGTTCGTACGTTTGACTGCATGCGGCCAGCAGTAACAGCCTGGTTGATCAAGCCTTGATCCTTCAGTAGACCTGGTCTGCGACCAGGCCGAGAGGGCGTTGACCAACGAATACGTCGTTCAGACTATACTTTATAGGTTAATCAACTTTACATTACTGGGCGTGCGCACTTAAAATGACATACTGGCTTATGGTTTAAAAAAAGTAATTAATTATGAAAGAACTAGTTGCATAATCTGAGAAAGGAAAGAAATTGAGAATGATGTATGTTGGCCAGCGAGCCGCAGCAACAGCTTAGTTAACCAGGCAATCACCAGACAAAATCCCTATATAATGGCCACTGGTAAGGAGTCTGAACAGGGACTTTGGAGTCTTGCTTAAAGTGGTATATACTATTATCTTCGATATACCTTTGATGGATTTCGAGGTTTTCCTACTCTCACAGTCCGGTCCTGGGCCAGTTTGTCTGGCGATTGCCTGGTCAACTTGGCTGTTGCCGATAGCGGCCCGCTGGCCCACATACATCACACCCTGGTTGATCTGGCACGGTATCTGACGGAGGCACTTGTCCAGTTTCCTCTTGAATACTTCGAAACACTGCTGGAACAAGTGTACGATATCTTCTAGTAACGAGGTCTGGAATCACGGATGTTGATACAGGCTCTCTTATTGTGCTCACGGAACTCCAACTTTTCACTGGGTTTATCGTAAATTTTCTCCCATACGTTGTTTTTAAGAGCGTGCAGCTTCAGACCAGACACTTAAAGTACCTTCTTTGTATAAATTGTCACGTATCTCTCTCCGCTCCAGTGAGTACATATTCGGGATTTTGACGTGATCCCAGTAATTTAAATACTTTATTGGTTCTATGCGGCCATAAATGATTTCTACATTTGTTCCAGCTCTGACATCTATCCTGCCCTGAACAGAGCCGTCGACACATTAGAGTGCTCTAAGGCAGAGAACGCCAGTGATTTGGAAAGTGTCACCATTACCATTATTTCGCTTATTTAGAAAGTTTTCATAATCCAACCTATCATTTTCCTGGCTGTCGTGACATTTGCCTGTGTTCGTTAAAAGATAGGTCAGCTGACATTATTACACCTAGATCCTTCACGTTTATTTCGTTCTATTTAGTGATCCTCTTGCGTATTATCTATAGTGTTCCTTTTAAGTTCATTTTTCTATATGTAAGTTGTTGGCATTTGTCAGACACGAAAATTCCAACAATTCTAAATCGGTCAAGACAATAAACAACCGGAGACAGAATCATCTCGAAAATAAGTTAAACGGATTAACAGTACACCATATACTTTTCTTTGGTTTAGCTTACCTACCTGGAGTCGATTTTGGGGCTCAAAGCCCCCGCGGCTCGATCCCAGACCAGGTCTGATGGAATGTGATCAACCAGACTTGGAGCTGGCCGCACGCAATACAGCGTATGCACCACAGCCCGAATGATCAGCGACTGATTTCCTATATTACTTTCCAGTAATATAATTATATATAAGGAAAAACAGCCATACGACCTCTCAAAATACTTCACCTTTATTCACTAAAGATCTATTGCCATTCTAAAAACGAAACGTTCTGAAATTTTGAAGTAGTAGTATAGAAAGAGAAACTATGCGGTTATTGATTCACAACTATTGTCTGCCTCTCTGTAGACAAATATTTACATTTTTCTAGTTATTATTTCTCCAGAATTGTTAAACCGTATTTTTGCTTTTAGTTCCTATGATTATTATTACATTCGTTGGGAAGCGCTAAACCCGTAGTGTTCATACAGCCTCTGGGGAAATGAAAGACATTTGGGTTTGATTCAAGGAACTGGAGCACAGGTCTCATTCCTTAGATCAAGAGCCCTTAACCAGCCTCGAGGAACCTCCCTTGAGGGGGCTGTTCTTAGATTTCGAATAAATAAAAAAAGTGAAAAATCACAACTCGCTCTACTTAATTGGTACATATGTCTCATCCAAACCAAGAGAGATCTAATGTAAACTGTTTATCAATGTTGTGTCGCGTGTTGACCTTTCGAAATAAAGTTTTGTGAGCCTAGATCTTGTGAAGGTTAAATGTCATAAAGACAGACAACAATTTCGCTTGGTTCTTACAGGCCATTAAGTCAAAATTCTGGACAGAACATAATATCCAGTGGATTGTACAAACTGCCAATTTATTTGAAATCGAAGAGATCAATGTTTGTGTCCACGACATGAAATTACTAAGCAACCATCTCTAGTAACAACGTTAAAGCTGGTCATACGATATAAAGCCTTGCAAACATAACACGTCGAAGTGGCGTTATGTTTGCATGAGCTAGAACCTTCGTATCAAGGACACTTGGCAGTTTTAATAAGCAAACATCAGTCTTCTTAACTCTTGTCACTCGAACTTGTCATTTTGTGACAAAAACCATTCCCTTAAAATCCACTCAAAGTAATAAGGCTACTTAACCTTTCTATTTTCTTCCTGTCTACCCACAATCTTTTTTACTACTTTATCCTACTAAAATCCTTCCCCTCTACATTCTTGTCATTGATCTTTTGGTCTAAAAAAAAAAAACAACAACTAATCACTATCTTTTCTCAATTTAAGTCGTTTTATAGAGACGTATTCAATGTATTGCTTATTTTGAATACTACCTTAACATAATCTACAAATATACTTAGTTTTTTACTCGTTCTGGCAATTTAAACAAATTATCAAGATTCTGACATATGTACGTATATTATTTTCTCCATTTACAAAAACAAATTGTTAACATATCTGGATCTCTGCCTAGTGTTCCTCCGTGGCTTCGTGCACACCCATACTAGGAGGTTGGATCACCGCTGCCCTACACTCAGGTCTACCAATGGACGGGATCCATATTATCCAGGTATCATTACGGTGTGTATACAGTAGAGGCGGCGGGTGTGGCTCACTCAGGAGCTCCTGCACCTGCTGTCTGCCTAGCCTCGCCCTCTTACTCCTGTCTCGCGACCCGTACTTAAAACTGTTTTCTAGTTCTTTTACTTGAGTTTATTTCAACGATTTATGCACAGAAATAAAGGTTTTACTTTAAGGTTCGTTACTTTACTTTACCATAAGTAACCTAAGTTTACATATACTTAACCGCCAATAACCAAATTATACAAAGAGAAAGGTAACGTTTAGTATCTGAAAATACTTTATCTTAATTAAAATATAGTGAAAAGACTGGACACAAATATACGTGGCAGCCCCAGCCTATCCAGCGCCATAAGATACAATACATCGAGAGATTTACCTCTCGGTGTTTGTGCGCTAAGACACGGATCCCCATTTTTAGAAGTAAATTATTCTTGATATTAGTGCAAAGGTGAAATGCGGCCTTAATGACCATGTGCAGTCGACAGGCTTTAAACCTATCAACCTACGTATGTATGCTGAATCAGATGATGAGGAAGAATATGAACACGCAATTAGTGTGAAGCTTCCTGCTGGACAATGACCAGGACATAACCCTGACCACCAGCGCTGTCTCTCACCTCGTTGCAACTCTCATATAAGTCACACGGAGAAAGTGCAAATGTGAGAAAGCGATAACAAGCCACGTGACAAAATATAATATGATAAAACCTTAAACCCGTCAAACAGAGAGGGATCAAGAAGTCATAATTAACTAAAGATTGTCACCGGAAGATCATATAAATAAACTTTGAAAACTATTATGCTGTAGAGGCTAATTATAAAATAGTCTTTAAATAAATGGAATGGGAAATAATAAAAGAGAAGATTACCAGCGTGTATTAAACTAATATTGTAATATGCAACGATGTGTCTACTCAAAAAAAAAAAAATCTGAAAATAGAAAAAGGACAAAAACGAGCTACAAAACAACTTTCGGAGTTAAACAATTACAAAAAAGGGCATCGATGACTGAAATTACAAAAATGGCCTCCGTGACTGACAGGAGGAAAATACAAAACACTAACCCCATTTTAGTCATAAAATACGAAATAGTTAAAAAAAAATAACTATCAAGAAAAAAACAAGAAGCTACAATTGTATACTGAGGAAAACAAAACACTACCGAAAGTTTGCTAGAAAGTGTACTTTCACCGAGTGACAAAACAGTGAAATGGGATAGGTCCTGACATCAATTCTAACTTTCTCCTTCAGTAGTGACTAGTTAACTTTCAGTCATCCTTAACGTTAATATACATTTTAATTACTCGGGTAATTTTTTCACAATTATCTTTCTAAGAGCTGTTGTTGTCCTACGTCTTAACGCCTTAAAAACCTGGCCCTAGCTATTGTATACCAGCCCCAGGATGCCACCTTCAACAGTGGACTAACATTTAGGTGTCTGTCTACTACTAGAGGAGCATGGCAACAGGTTCAGGAACACTTGCTCATATGTTTCATACCGCACAGAACCGAACCTTCTCAGGACTTGTCAGCTTTGACCCAAACAATAAATACGTACTAAGCAACTTATCTTTTTTTTATTATACGTGTTACAAACATGTCATCAGTTTTATTCACAGCTTAAATTCTTAATTCATACGAGAAACAAATACTTTATGTTCCTTACAATTCCTCACACAACGGACCACTTAATATGCAATATATCAATAAAAAAAAAAGGTAGAAGAGTTCATCACTGCCTCAGCAATGAGTTGAGGTGTGTGAAAGTGAAAGTATGGACAGGAATGGGAAAGGACCCACACACCTGGTAATCAAGTGTAATCACAGCCACTTGCAGGAACTAAACAAAATATCGTTAGAACGAGTTCCAAAGTCAGTGCTGCATATGCTATTTTCCACGTCACAATAACGCAGCAATACCTTCACTAGCGTCACTTGTTTGTGTAGTGGCGTAGTCATCAATGAACAAAGATCATCCCCCAACAACACAACTACCATTGGTGGGAAATACAAAGTACCACAACTCCGATCCTGCTGGAACTAAGCCTTTGAAGATGCCGTAGCTACCGAACCCATAGCAAAATATTTAAAGATAAAAAAAATTCATCACTCTACTCACCTCCCTGCTCATGCTGTTAATTTCATGGATGGAATTTCATACGATGGAATAACACACAGAAAGAGCTAGTTCTTGTTCACACACAGTAACTAGCATATACAGTAGAATATGGAAGGCGCACACTAAGGGCTCCCACTAATTAAATATCATATAAAGAAGAGTTGTAATTCACAGTAGTAGTAATTAACTTTGTAAAGAAAAACAAATGTCCTCTTCGTACCATAGATGGTCCATGTCCCCGACACGACCCCCTCTATACTAACACAAAGGCCGCTTTAACAATTCAGCTAACGCCCACCATTATTACTCCTTTTACTTCTCACTTTCACATAACTCGTCAAGCATAACAATATAAATCTCGCTGCAGTAACCATCATATAAAGCTAAACATGGAGACTAAAACAAAATTAACGTAAAAAGAAAGGGAATCAAGCATAATACACCACATAATCCAAACTAAGCTGTTTATAACTGTTTTCGGATGATGGTGTAAAGCAAGATGTCAATCAAACAAAGAATCTCTGAAATGTTTTTTGCAATTATATAATTATACGACATTAAACTCAATTACTTCTGATAAACTATTGCTTACAAGGAAAGGATTTGTTCAACATTCCCTGCAATATATATATATATATATATATATATATATATATATATATATATATATATATATATATATATATTTTATTGCAGGAATGTTGAACAAATCCTTTCCTTGTAATTTTAATCAAAGAACCTTAGAAAACTTACCTAACCTTATTATAACACGCGCGATTTTGGCTTAAATATCAACGCTCTTCTTGCCATATAAGACAAGCGAAATTTTGTGTATGCAATAATTTCGCAAAAATCATTCTGAACCTAACGAAAAAAATATATTTCATTGTGTTTGTTTATTATTAAATTAATGTAAACGTATGTAAAATATATTTAGTTGGGTTAGGCTAAATTAAATTGCGCTTGTTGTAATAAGGTTAGGTAGGTTTTCAAAGTTTCTCTTGGTACAAACTTATAAATTTTTACATTAACGTAAATGAAAAAAAATATATCTTTAAACGTATAATAGAAAATTTTAGAAAAGATTTAATTTTAAATGAGTTCTTGCTAATTGACCAGTTTTACCTAATCGGCACGACATATATATATATATATATATATATATATATATATATATATATATATATATATATATATATATATATATATATATATATATATATATATATATATATATATATCACTTACCTGCTACTACCGATAAAACTGGTCTGCATGATTTTTTTTATTGACTATGGTATCTTTTTCGGTGGTGTGTGTGTGTGTGTGTGTGTGTGTGTGTGTGTGTGTGTACTCACCTAGTTGTGGTTGCAGGGGTCGAGTCATAGCTCCTGGCCCCGCCTCTTCACTGGCCGCTACTGGGTCACTCTCCCTGCGTCATGAGCTTTATCATACCTCTGCTTAAAGCTATGTATTGAGCCTGCCTCGACTACATCGCTTCCTAAACTATTCCACTTCCCGACCACTCTGTGACTGAAGAAATACTTCCTAACATCTCTGTGATTCATCTGAGTCTTCAACTTCCAACTGTGTCCCCTTGTTGCTGTGTCCCATCTCTGGAACATTCTGTCTCTGTCCACTTTGTCAATTCCTCTCAGTATCTTATATGTTGTTATCATATCCCCCCTATCTCTCCTGTCCTCCAGTGTCGTCAGGTCAATTTCCCTTAACCTCTCCTCATAGGACATACCCCTTAGCTCCGGGACTAGTCTTGTTGCAAACCTTTGCACTTTCTCTAGCTTCTTCACATGCTTGGCTAGGTGTGTGTGTGTGTGTGTGTGTAAAATAGTGATTCATTGTTTTTTATTCATCTCTATCACATAAGGTTGTCAAGTTATACGGAAACGTTACTTTTCTCTTTTCGTATAACATAAGTAAATGAGAAAGTGGTATATCACCAATTAAAATGCTTACCTTATATTGAATTAAATGTTAAATCTATTATATTTTTCTTTATTTTCAGATTATTAATATGTCTAGATACTCTCGAAACTCTTCAAAGGTAAAGGTAGAAGCTGCATAAATTCACCAGACATATTTTGCTATGTCTGCGGGCCATTCACCCCTTCAGAGCAACATTACTCCTTTATTGAAGCTCTGCTACTTTGCTTATTTTGGCTGCAAACTTGGAGACCAGGACAAACTATTTGCACCACACAAAGGTTGCAAGAGTTGCATCAGTAAACTCCAAATGTGGTCAGTTGGAAAACTTAAATGTATGCCCTTTGGAGTACCAATGTTATGGCGGGAGCAGATGAACCACCATGATGACTGCTACTTTTGTATGACTAAAGTAGCTGGATTCAACAAGAAGACTAAAGATCGCATAATATACCCAAATATTCCTTCAGCAATAAGGCTGTTCTACACACTGAAGATATTCCTGTACCTGTGCCACCTGAGACATGGCAAATTTCATCAGAGTCTGATACCAGTGATTCTCAGGAGATGGAAGTACACTATGAACCACCAACAAATGACGATCCCAAACCCTTCAACCACGTTGAGCTCAATGACTTGGTGAGAGACCTTAATCTTCCAAAAGAAAGTACACAGTTACTTGGCTCTAGACTGAAGGAACACAGGCTTCTAGCTCCTGGAACAACATTCGCTTGGTACCGTCATCGTGAAGCGGAATTCACTCAGTTCGTTGACAAAGAGGAATCTTTAGTTTTCTGTTCAAATATTTCTGGCCTTATTGAACACATGTGGATGTCATACAAAGCAGATGATTGGAGACTTCATTGATTATTCTAAAAGAAGTATAAAGGCTGTACTTCTCTACAATGGCAACACAGCTGCATCTGTGCCAATTGGCCCTTGTGTCCAAATGTCAGAAACTTACGCACATATGAAGACACTGTGAACAAAAAGACTAGCCACCAAGAACCAGCGTCTTACCCCGAAATCACAACGTGAAAACTGTGCCACTAGTTGACCCAAGAAAATTCTGCTGCCACCACTCCACATCGAAATCGTAATGACACGATTGCAAACAAACCATACCACGGTCTGGAGTTTTGAGGCACTCTGACCGCGGGTTCGAACCCCACCCGTGGTATGGTTTGTTTGCAATCGTGTCATTACGATTTCGTGAGTCATGTTGAAGGCTTTGAAGGGGACTTGAGCTAGAGTTCATCACGGCCATGCTAGCGGGAGATTCGTCTGTAAAAACTTGCATTTGTGGACACAGTGGTGCCTATGCTAACCTTCCTATGGTGTAGAAATATACCTAGTTGGATGAATCTTATTGAAGCTAGCTGGCCCAGTGGCTTACGCGACGGTCTGGAGTTTTGAGACACTCTGACCGTGGGTTCGAACCCCACCCGTGGTATGGTTTGCATTATGTTGCATTTGTCTTTATCCATCGTGTCGATATTTTATATAATTTCTGTTATTTACTTGTATTAATTGTATGGATAAAATATTCCTAAAAAGTCCCAAACCTGTAGGGTTCATACATGGCTTTCAGAATGAGAGGTAATCGGATATGATCCAAGGAAGAGAAGGCTAACTCCAGCTCATTGAATTAAGAACCCTTCACCAGCAGTATGGCATACAACTGAAGTAAATATAACTTCATCTAGAAAGTAAGTTACCTCATGCAACTGATCATGCAACTGATCATGCAACTGATTATAAAGCGCAAGATCAACACTTCGTGCTCTGGATTATAAAGCACTTTCAGTATCAGTCCTCACTGTATACCCTAACTACCTCTAGTTCCACAATTTACGACCACGATAATAGCAGTGCCACCATCAAACCATCAGCTGTTGACAAACAGTTATATTTCACGCGGGCCCAAAGCATTCTAACATTAAAATGACCATAAACTATGGGTTGAGAAAAAAACAATTCCCCTGCTGAGTATCACATATCCATGGACTATGCAACAGGAAACCAGACATTATCTTAGAAAATGAAATAATTATACAAAAGAAATATATGAAATCGGAGAATACTGCCTATACCGCAATGCGACAAATTAAATATTCAACAACGTGATCTAGTCCAACCGTTTTGTGCCACTGAGTATTACTCCGCCAATGATGGATGCGTACACACCTGCACTTGTACTATAAACACCAAGCTGTGACTAGAGCTGAGTTCCAGCTCTCAGCCCTGATGGTTCCGCGGATCATTATTATTACTTCTCTTGTAATAACCCAGCAAAAGGCTGCAGTCAGAATGATAACAAATTCCCACTCTAGACAGCATACTCCACCAATATTCAAAAGTCTAAAACTACTCACCATAAAGAATATTCACACTTATTCTTGTGCCTACTACATACATAGAACTCTACACTCAAATATAAACCCTCCACTCAAAATTCTCCTAACCAACTTTAACAGGACCCATGACCACAACACAACACACAGATCACTTTTTGATATACCCCGAGTCCATATCACCCTGTGTAAAAATTCTATACATATAAAGGGACCCAAAATTCTTGAATTCATTACCAGCAAATACTAAAATAACCTGGTCTGAACATCAATTTAAGACTTCTCAAAAACCACCTACTCACCCTAAACTAAATACTCATACTGTAAACTACTTTCAACAATGCTCAGTATTATTTTCCCATAATATAATTTCATTATTTGCTATTGATATAATTCATCCTACAAAACACTTCCAACTTGTCACAATGTAATATCCTCAGATTGTAATTTGAGTAAACTTATTATCTGCCTTAAGCATAAGCTAATGTTAAACTATAACAGACTTAATCAATTTCCCTAGTATTAAGTAGTCTATAAGCCATTATATTTTCCAAGTGCTCTGAGGCGTTAGCAATACTATTATGTTTTATTGATACTATGTGAGCAGTCGAGGCCTCGGTATATTTTCCAACTGAAAACGCTTGGAAGCACTTGACTTGTACTCACTGGAACGCAGGCGAGAGAGAGATATCATAATCTACACTTGGAAAATCCTTGAAGGCATGGTCCCTAATCTGCACACGGAAATCACTCTATATGAAAGCAAAAGACTAGGCAGGCGGTGCAAAATACCCCCAATAAATAAAAAGTAGGGGCGCCATTGGTACAATAGGAAAAAAAACACAGCAAGTGTCCGAGGCCCAAGATTGTTCAACATCCTCCCATCAGGCATAAGGAAAATTACCAATAGACCCTTGGCTGCCTTCAAGAGGGAGCCGGACAGATACTTAAAAGTCGGTGCCGGATCAGCCGGGCTGTGGTTCGTACGTTGGACTGCGTGCGGCCAGCAGTAACAGCATGGTTGATCAGGCCCTGATCCACCGGGAGGCCTGGTCATGGACCGGGCGGCGGGGACTTTGATCTCCTGAATATCCTCCAGGTAGGTATCTCTTCTCTGAGAGGCAGTGAACACAAATCGGTACTGAGGTCGTGAGAGCACCTGTGCTTAACTCTAATACTGCTGGAGAATGTACAAACAACCTTTACTGTTTGTATAAATTCAGTCAGGCCCCTAAATTACTGAGAATGCCTGAAGCCCTTGAACTGTACTCCCTGGAGCGTAGGCGAGAAAGATGCGTCGTAAGTTTTTATACATGGACTGGTTCCAAATCTGCCCCCACCGATAGTACCTTATGAAAGTAAGAGGTCAGCAAATGGTGCAAAAACCTTTAATAAAAAGTAGAGGTGCAACGAGTACATTAAGAGAGAATTCAGTAAGTGTAAAGGACCAAATGCATAAGAGAATTAGTAGGACATTGATTGCAGAGGAGTCTTTATTGGTACAACGTTTCGAGACAAACTTTTAACAAAGATGCCTAGCTGTCTCATACCTCATGTATCCTTATGTACTCTTGTGCTCCTTGTAACTCATCTAATGACCATATAATTTGTTATTGCAACACAAATTACTGATTTAATTTGTTTAATCTGATTTAATTAATTTTATAAATAAGACAAAAGTATAAAACTATGTTTCAAAAATGTCATGTCTAAACTATGTTCAAATTTCATAGCTTAAATACTCAACTATACTCATATTGTAAACTATTTACTAAAATTCTTACCATTTAGTTTTAAGTTAATTTTAAGTCTGCCCAAAATGCCCTGCATATTAGGGGCTTTTAACATGTACACCTCATAACATCTGATAACCCATTGTAATTCTTTGTATCATGTCCAAATAAACTATTATTATTATTATTATTATTATTATTATTATTTAAGTCCCTGATTAGATGGGCTCTAGTGCCTGCATAGGGCAGTACCAGCAGTCTGGTTGGTCGGGCCAACAACCAGGAGGCCTGATTCAGGAATGTCGAGGTGGTAATGATCCCCGGAATCTTCATGTTACCTTCAGGTAATCATTGATTTAAAAAGTACCATTACTATCATTACTGCTCTTGTTTTGAAAGTTCTCATAATTCACCATGTCATTTTTCTTGTCTTTGCTTTATCTGCCTTACTTTGTTCTCCAAAGGGCAGATCCTCTGATAAAATTAAAAAGTCAATCACCTGTTCCTTACGTTCTACGATATAGTCTGCCTGCGTTCTGTATACTTTTTGTTCGCTTTCAGTTCTTCATATTTCCCAAACCTAAGCAGTTGAAATTCGCCACCGCTGAACATTATATTGTTTATATTTGTCCATTGGAAGACTTTCTTTGCGCGTGTTTTTTTGTTTTTTTCTAATGAGTTGACTCATCCTTATTTTGATATTTAGAAGAGGATGATACGTGGTTAGTACAGTTCTGTTATCCATGTTTGCTATGAGGATGAGAAACCATAATAGTGCTAAGACCATGCCTTGGGGTACTGAATTTTTTACTTTGCAGAGACTAAATTTTGCTTTGATTTACTTCAATATCCATTACCCTACTTTTCCAGCTGTACCACTGACCTCATTTTGTGAGATATTACTCAGCGGTCACACTTGTCAAAAGTATTTGCAAAATCCGTATACATTACATAAGCATTTTGTTTTTCTTCCTGGGCCTCCGTAATTTTGTCGGTGATCCAACAGTTATGATAGGCAAGATCCTTCTGCTTTAAAGCCATGTTGACTCCGGTTTACTCTCTTGTGATGGAATTAAGAGGGTAATAACCCTTGTAATGTGTTTAGTGTAACTCAATATTAAAGATACGCATTTCTGTTATCTACTGGGCTAATGAAGGAAGGGCCTGATGAACCCAATCAAGGAGTCTTCCTAACCAATCTAATTTTTTTTAAGTGAGAGCTGTTTCGTTTGCTATTAAGAAGTGATGAGCTGGGTTTCTAGCACGCAACCCTGGTTGTATATACCAGGACATATCTGACTAACTACCAACTGGGCAGTAAGAAACATACTTCGTATTTGTGAAAACTAAGGTACTGACCACCTTCAAGGCTGAAGGGCTAATTACCTTGTCTTCCATGTATAACCTCTGTACTGAAGTGAAAAAGTTACTGGTTGGCCAAGCGCCTTCAAAATATTTCAACATGAAGATACCCAGGTGTTACACAGGTGTGTAATTCATCACCTTGTTGGTAATGTATACCATTAATGTAATGATCGTAAGGGTCGTATAACACCTGAGAGATGGGAAGTAATCAGGCGAAATCCAATTCCTTGAATCAAGATCCCTTCAGCATTATCAAGGCCCCCCCCTTTCCTTGAAGGTATCGCCCAACTAGAGAAAGATCACATGGTTATTCCCATGTGACGACACATTTACCATGACTTGCAGTGTTGCCCCCACGCGTTGTACCTCTGTCACTGCTACCACTCCCGCATCGCACTCACCTGTAAACAAAACAAAATTAATCTAATTAACATATACGACGTTAAAAATAATTGACAATATAAACACAAAATTCTACACGATACTGCCTTAGTGAAATATAAACATAACGAAATACCACGTTTTAAAATGTATAATCAATTATATGCATTTTTCAGCACTTCAACAAGTGTGACCATGGTGTAATAGCACACAAAATGCGTGATAAAGGAATAACAGGAAAAGTTGGTAGATGAATTTATAATTTCCTAACACATAGAACACAAAGAGTAGTAGTCAACAGAGTAAAGTCTGAGGCAGCTACTGTGAAAAGCTCTGTTCCACAAGGCACAGTACTTGCTCCCATCCTATTCCTCATCCTCATATCAGACATTGACAGGGATATAAGCCACAGTGCTGTGTCTTCCTTTGCAGATGACACCCGAATCTGTATGACAGTGTCCACCGTTGAAGACACTGCAAGACTCCAAGCAGACATAAACCAAATCTTTAAATGGGCTGCAGAAAACAATATGAAGTTCAATGATGAGAAATTTCAATTACTCAGATACGGAAAACGTGAAGAAATTAAAATCTCATCGGAGTACAAAACTAATTCCAACCACACAATAGAGCGAAAAACTAATGTCAAAGACCTGGGAGTGTTCATGTCAGAGGATCTCACCTTCAAGGACCATAACAATGTAGCAATTGCATCTGTTCGAAAAATGACAGGATGGATAATGAGAACCTTCAAAACCAGGGATGCCAAGCCCATGTTGACACTTTACAGATCGCTTGTTCTATCTAGGCTGGAATATTGCTGCACACTAACTGCACCTTTCAAGGCGGGTGAAATTGCTGACCTTGAAAATGTGCAGAGAACCTTCACGGCACGCATAAGTGCGATAAACCACCTCAACTACTGGGAACGCTTGAAGTTCCTAAACCTGTACTCTCTAGAACGCAGGCGGGAGAGATACATTATTATATACACATGGAAAATTCTCGAGGGCTTAGTACCAAACTTGCACACAAAAATCACTCCCTACGAAAGCAAAAGACTCGGCAGGCGATGTAACATTCCCCCAATGAAGAGCAGGGGTGCCACTAGCACGTTGAGGGACAACACAATAAGTGTGAGGGGCCCAAGATTGTTCAACTGCCTCCCAGCATACATCAGGGGGATTACCAACAAGCCCCTGGCTGTCTTCAAGCAGGCACTGGACAGGCACCTCAAGTCGGTACCTGATCAGCCGGGCTGTGGTTCGTACGTTGGACTGCGTGCGGCCAGCAGTAACAGCCTGGTTGATCAGGCTCTGGTCCAACAAGAGGCCTGGTCACGGACCGGGCCGCGGGGGCGTTGACCCCTGGAATTCTCCAGGTAGACTCCAGGTAGACTCAACCCTTCCGTGCTTCCAGTTTTCAAGTTAATAAACATATCAGTGAGTGAATACACACATCTATATGATACCAGAATAGTTATAAAGAAATATTTCTTAGTGTTCTTTCTGTACTAGTACTAATTTTGTTCTTTATATGAGTGGCCTCTTTTCTTGCTGTTCGTGATTCTAAGAAATGTTTCTAATGTATTTTCTAATTCTTTCATCTTAAAATTATACAATTGTCTGATACTTTTTTGTGTACCAAAAAAAAAAAAAAAACATACAGAAAATGCACTCTTAGAATATAGGTAAGTATAATGATACTGTACAATAAACTGTACTAATGGACATGACATTTATTAGTTGCACCTGAGGCCATTTACCTAACATATTGTAGGTATTCTTACCGAAAAATAAATCTTGTCGAACACATGATAGATACTTCATGCATACGTTATTTAGACACCCTTCTCGATACTCATAGTCGTCGCAAAAGACAATTTCAACATAGATTGCCTAGTAGAAGAGGTGATCCCTAAATCTACTCTCAGTCAACTCTCCACTTCAAATACTCCTTTCCAGCCACCCAACATACCTAATTGGATGCGCCAAGGACCTTTCAGACTGCCAAGAATACAAGAGAAAATCTACGACTGAACCAAGACACCTCTGATTTTATTCTCGGTAGAGTCGCCGCTGCTAACTTCAAACAAGAAGGTTCAATTCGGCTGAAAACTTCAGTTCCTGTACGACAACAGCCGACTGAGAGAGAGATGAGTCGCAAATCCTTGATGAACACCCTATGCTCACGAACATACAAAAACCGAACCACCAGCTGGACAGACACCAGGCTTATCAGGCACAGAAATGGCGATTTACAGCATAGTTCCATACATAGTCCGCTTCCCGTGACCGTGCCAGCCATCTTCGAACCTTCCAAGACGATACATTTCTGCCTTTCAGGAAATCGTGAAGACTCAAAAACTGTCGTCACCTCAACCGACAAAGAAGGCTAAGTAGTCATACTTAACATCAACGACTATAACACCAAGATGATGGATCTCAAGACCAACTAGTCTATACACGAACCGATCACCATACTATAATGAGAAGCACTCGTCAAAAACTTAATCCCTTGTAACTCAAAACCTGCCCGAATGTACAGATTACCCAAGACCCACAAAAACAACATTGGGAATAGGCAATTCAGCAAACTAACATTCTAGCCGGTGTCCTTGAATACTTGGGACCATCAGCCTTGCTCATTTGAGATGCTCAGGCGACCACCTGAATCAAATTAAAGATCTCTCCGTCAGGAATAAGAAACTAAGTAGTCTCGACGTCACTTCCCTTTTTACTAAAGTTTCCACCACACTAACCATGGACCAGCTCCACTGTACAGTTAACCAGGACCTCAATCTTCCACTGCCTGCCAGGGACGTCTACCTGATTGTGCTTTTTATAAGCTTCAGTTGTTTTTCTTTCATTAACCCCTATAGGCAAACTTAAAAGATGGGTGTGTGTTTCCCAATCGGCGATATCATGACGAAACTTAAATGAAACACCTAGAAACCGAGTGTTTCTCCATCTGTATCCCCAACATCACGGGAGTTCGCTACGTGGACGTCCTCATAAACGCCCCCACGCGCTTCAACATCCACAATCAGCAAATGTGGCTGAACGATATTAAATGGTCGATCCAATTTGCATTTGAAGTGACCGATGACATTTACCTTCCATCAACGTTATCCTCAAAAAATTCAACTCCCTAAAATTTGAAGTCTACAGAAAACCTACAGTATGAATTTAAAATGATTTTTATACGTTTTTACTCCTGTCGAAACACCAAAACTAAACCAGGCATCGTTATGTTTTTTTTTTTTTTTGAAAGCACATCGCATTTGCAGCCCTGAATTCCTGAACGATGACGGCTCCTACATACATCAAATCTTCACCAGCTACATTTTCCTGCTTTCTTCATCAAGGATCGCCATTCACAATGAACTGACACCATCTCAAACTTATCCTTACCAGCAGCCAAATGGCCCTAAACGTCTCTAAAGCACAGAAAATATTCGAGTCACCATGAAAATCATTACCTCCCCCAAGGACATTACTAAGATTAACATCAAGGCCTTGGAACCAGTCAATACTGGGTTTATGTTATCCCATGCGGTGGCTGTAATGAAGTATACTCGTGAAATGTCCCAAATTATAGAGATGCATCATAGCCAACATATTTACTCCTACATATGTGATAATTAAATGCTTCAAGTGTTACACCAGAACTCTGACAACCATCTGATGAAGTGGAGCGACGTCCGCTTAGTTATTACGGAACCGGAAACCTGCAAACATACCTGGAAGCAGCTTTAATATCTGCTTCAGACACACCATTTTCTCCGAAATATTAGAATGAATTCTCCTAAAAGCACAAAGTTTTGCCATTATATGAAATCATCACATACCAAGTTTACTATTACTACTGGTTCACCCAATGCTGCTGCTGCTACTACTACCTCTACCTCTATGACTAACCACTATTCCCTTCAAGAATGCCCCGCTTTCCAGGCACCTCACCATACTATCTTCGTATAACTTCTGTTTCAATGTATTCTTGGTATCAACTTAAAAATCCAAAGTTCTTGTGAGTCAAACAGCAACAGTAAATGTCTTATTAGCTGCACGTGTGTCTATTTACATAACCAGATGCCTCAAAAGCTGGGCAGCATTGTTTATAAGACATGTTTCTTCCAGCCCGGGCACGCCAGTGAGGCTCAAGCATGGTTTCAAGCTATTTCATTCTCCGCCTATTTCGAATCCTGCTGACTGCGATTATTCTTTGTATATAATCAGTCCACAGCAGGATTCGAACCTGCATACTCTGTATCAAAGTACACAGTACTCTCGCTACTCAACCAGATCGGATCTGGGATCTGGCAGAGTGGCGAAAGTACTGTGTACTTTAATACAGAGTATGCAGGTGCGAATCCTGCTGTGGACTGAGAGATAATGTTTGTTAAAAGTTAGCCTGTTTGCGAATATATATATATATATATATATATATATATATATATATATATATATATATATATATATATATATATATATATAATTTATGTCGTGCCGAATAAGTAAAATGCACTTCTTGCCTAACAGGACAAGCAAAAATTTGTGTATGCAACAATTTCGCAAAAATCGTTCTGAATCTAACGAAAAAAATATATTTCATTGTGTTTCTTTATTATTAAATTATTGTAAACTTATCTAAAATACATTTAGTTGGATTAGGCTAAATTAAATTGCGCTTGTTATAATAAGGTTAGGTAAGTTTTCTAAGGTTCTTTTGGTACAAAATTATTAATTTTTACATTAACAAATGAAAAAATGTATCTAACGTATAAGAGATTTTTTTTTAGAAAATACTTAATTTTAAATGAGTTCTTGCTAACTGACCAGTTTTACCTATTCGGCACGACGTATATATAATGGGGTCCACCTCTAATGCAAATTGTGACCCATACACAAATGCATATGCACAAATGTATATGCAAGATATATGTAAAAAATAATCTAACAGCAAAAACATGACCCAGACATCATCCACCAAGGACTCGAACAACACGCCCACCCTCCACTACCTCCATTCATTCCCAAGCTGGTTTGCTCACCCCCTCCCCTCTAACCACCCACCTTCCCTACTCGGCTAGGCAGGTGCTACTCATACTAAAAACAACATAGATCTGGAGAAAGTGAAACTGTACCAGCACTGAATACCGAGTAGACTCTGCCTTATAAAGTAGTGGTGCATCAGTCGCTCCATGCAAAGAAAGTGGTCTACTTATGCAATTTGTTCTGGTACCACCAGTAGTACACGTGCGGATTTAAGCGTTTCCTGGTTTACTACCTTGCCAGACGTATCGTAACGTTTTCTAAATTTTGATACAGTACTTTTCTTAAATATTAAGTTTTTATATGATTAAACTTATCCTAACACAACCTAATCTAAAATAAACAGCATTTGGAGTTCTAGTTAACATTAAGAAACTGACACTGCAAACCTTGTAGGAAAATTAACATAGGACAATGCAATTGTTCCTCAAAATACACCGTTCCTTTTGTAAACAATGTGTTCGCGTTTAATTAGTATCAGTTTAACCAAATACCAAAAAAACAATTAAATGCATTTCGGTCTGCACGATCCGAGTAATCACAGTCTTCGCTACCTCAATACAAGCAATAGCAGCAGTTTGTTATATGTTTATAATGTATTTGAACCCCAGCAGAAGAGGCATTCCCAAGTCATGGCTTGGAAACTCAAAATTAATTCGACCCTTCCACTAAGATAAATCAGCCTTGAAAGTTGAAATACAAAGATAAGAGATGTTCTCCAGTTATCACAGAGACCAATATCTCAAAATACGCCATCATTCTCTAGTTATCAACAATGTAGGTTTGAAGTCGATCGTATGAGGCACTAGCAAATTGCCTCACGAAAACCTTTTCATTTTTTCCCAATTTCTTTAATGAAATTGACAAACTGGCCCAAAATCCATCCAAACCTTTATCTATACAAGAGAGACAAGCACGTAGGCTAAGCTTTGAAGGTGACTAGAAGAGGAATTCTCCAGTTATTACACAAACATTGGTTTAACAAAACTGGCATATTGGGAGTTATGCAGCCCATTAACAATGATAACCTTCCTTTGCGCAAAACACACAAACGCTAAAAGTTTGAAGTCATCTTGTGGAATCCAACAATTCCAAGTTAATTAACTATGTTAGTAAATCAGCAAATTTGTACTCAGTCGAAACTTACAGGGATCACCTTCCCCACAAAATGCATCTGCCATTCATGAATAAAGCCGTTCACATGAGACATACTCAACCTATTTCACATTTCTCAATAGGAAACACAAGTGTTTGAAGCTTGAAGAAGCCACTAAGAATATTTCTTGAGTCATGGCACAAAAAACAAAATTAGTAATGATCTATATCAGTTTGATATCCGGGCACCTGCACATGCCAGTAGTTGCATGAACCTTTCCCTTGTTACAGTACACAAGGGTTGAAAATTTGAAGCCGATCTATGAGTTTGGCCTATTCGGAAAGTGTTTTTTCTATGGAATAAGCAAGTGAAGTTTTTTTTTTCCCTATAAATCTGTGAAAAACAATCTGAACAAATCGAAAAAATATATATAATTAATTTTGAGTAAAGTTACATAAATTTAAATTTACCTATGATATATATATATATATATATATATATATATATATATATATATATATATATATATATATATATATATATATATATATAGCATAATTTAGCTAAAAAAAATAGGTTAGGTTTCTAAATAAGTTTTGGTCCAAAAACAATGTTTTTACATCACTATTGATTGAAAAAAATATATATCAATCTGTAAACATGAAGTTTGGAAAAGTCTAATTTTTAAGGAAGTTCGGTTTATTCGGCAAGGAACGAACGACACACACACTATATACGTATATATAAAATGCAGATAACTATTAGTGATGAAGGTAAAGCTTCAGGGTTACCTAAATATGAAGAATTATATATAAGGTTATTGAAACACACTAGTTGTGTAGGGTGAAAGGATAGGTTAGTCGGAAGATCTCTGCTCAGAACACAAATGTTGTGTTGCTAGACAACGTCACAAGTAACCATCAAAGCAGTACAAATAGAAGAATATTAAAGCATGCAAACGTGTGCATGATATCCATATCTACAAGGCATATATTACAGTTGTTTTCTTGGTATTATGAATGGAAACCGCTAAACCTGCTGGTCAATTTAACACCTGGAAAATGGGATGTAATCAGGTTTGATTCAAGGGAAGATAGCTCCGTATTCTTCGAACAAAAGCCCTAGTATCAAGACACCAAAACAAGTAATGAATTTTACGATCACTCTCTTAACCATCGGCAATTTTGTCTATAGAAAATATATAAAAAATATAAATATATAAAAAGAAACACTGAAATTCTCTGTACACGTTTCTGCATAATATTCATTAATAAAAAACAAAACTTTTGAAAATTTCTGACACATATTAATACAACAAAACTAACAGGAAGCTTCAGCTGACATACCCACTATTATATTTGGAAAAGATATATAATCATATTTCCATGCACTAATTTTCGAAAGTACTATAACAGAGCCCTCTGTAATAACCTTTCTTCTAACAAGATCAAAGTGTACCAACAGTATAAAAAAATACCTAAAATAATTGAGCAATTTGCACTGATGTTCTGAAAGGTGTGAGTGTGTGTGTTGCTTGTCACATGCGAGGCTATATTGACGTCAGCCGTCTTCTGTCGTCAGTGAGACAACTCTGTCAACAGATGAAACTCACAAGACTATACACAAATAGCATGTAAGGCTCTCGAGTGTACATGCCAGGAACTCGCATCATTAGTCCTAACCACCACCACTACTACGACAACACTTCAATGCAAGTGGTGTAAAAGGTATCCACATAATGCCCTGTATTTCACGGTAAGAATTAAAAAACCACTAATCGAACACTGCCTGAATCGTGCTATAACACATTCAATATAATATTTCATTAAATTTAATTCTTCTCACTCTCATTCCTCCTCATTCTCACTGTCTTTATTCCTTCTCATTCTCTCACGCAATCTCTCTATTCTTCCACACACACACACTCAAGTCAAGGGAACAGGACACACGTGTTAGTAATTAAGCTAATATGGGTGCTTGGCTTCATATCAATAAGTATAAATAACAGAAGTCCCAAGGCTGTAGTACAACTATTTCTATCGTTATTAAAGCCCTATTATGAATATACAGTGCAAGTTATTTCCCCCAATGACACTTGATATATAAGAGTTATGAAGAACACAAAGAAGAATACCAGTAAATCGTGAATATCAAGAATATTTCCTACAACGACAATTTTTAAGCCCACTGACCATAAATTCTCCTGAATTTAATGTGTAATCATGGATTTCAGGCTAAGTAAATGATACTGAAAGTATCAAACTAAAACTGAACTCACAATAAGGGAGTCAATTTGGACTGAAAAAAAAGATACAGCAAAGTATTGGTTCAGGATGACATCGCTGTGAAAGTTTTAAAATTTATGAAGCCTTAGAAGCAATCCTAGTCCATCATGTTGACATTTAAATTTACAGTGTATGGAAAGTCAAGCAATTTGTCCGCGTACATTAACTATTACAATTATGAAACTAGGGTTAAAAGGAATGTTTTCCTCACACTGTTCCTGAGAACTTTGTGTATTTATTTGCAGCCTTGAATATTTAGAACATAAAATTAGTAAGATATTTAGCAAAGCCATAAAACTGACATATCGCAAGGATTTTGTTGAGGCGGCGTTATGATCAGCTACGAAGAATCCCAAGAAAAACGTGTTGGTTTTACCTTGTGAAAATCTAGCCAGCCTGCATGATACATTGAAAAAGTTCAATATAAATATTTTTAAGATTAATGGGACACTGAAACACAGGCTGATCAAGAATGCACCATCCAACAGAGCTGGAGGTATTTACACCCTTGCATTATGTCCACTCTCATATACTGGGAAGATGGGTAAATTGCTAAAAAATAGATTAGCCCAAAATCAGTATCCGATTAGAATGGCACAGAAATTGATGCAATCTTAACCATGTTCTTGCAATCACCAGCCGAGCTGGGCAGCATTTTGGGTCATTTTTTCTAACAGTTCCATCATTGAAAGAAGCGTGCGTATGTACATGCGTCATTCAGCAGAGGTCACAATGACAATGGTAGATAGAGGCCAGCTCAAGCGAGTCCAAAAATGACGTGTTTGTTTAGTGGGTGTCAGTGCTGGCAACTACCTTACAGTTAACCAAGACAGAAAGGGAGGGGGTGCTGTGGTATGTAGTGTGGTGGGATGTGATGGTTGTGGTAGGTTGTGGTAGGTTGTGGTGGTTGTGGTAGGTTGTGATGGGACGTGATGGTTGTGGTGGAGACAGCAATGGCGGGAGGTGGTGGTAGGTGGCGCATCTCTCTGTTGGTGCAATACTCATGGAAGGCCCTCATCCTTAAAAAGACAAACTATATTTATCTGCATAGTATAAAATGTGAGGTTCACATGTTATAAAATATTGTTAAACACAAAGAAAGCCACTAACATGCCTGAGCATTTCGGGCAAGACTTTCACGACATCGAAATCGCATAAAGAGAATTATTAAATTTTTAAATGTTACCGTCTGGTTGATTAAGAAATTCAATCACGCATTCAAAATATACTTATATAATTATAAATTACTACATTCATTTATGCGTACTATCCAAGCAAGTTAACACTAAATAAAACAGCGACGACTTTGAGATGTATAAAAAGCATACAGTAACACTCAACGACTAGATAAATGAGCGCTGCAGATCTCTCACTAACGCATGAGCCTTTATTAATAAGTCAGTTATAAAATGTTGACAGAAGAACGGATAAATACTGTAACAACGATATTCCTGAATGAGTTCCACGAGATGAGAAAAACCTGCAAAAGGAATCTGCAATCATCAAATGACCAGAAACAGAAGACATGATAAAAAGATGAGAGAACAGAAATATACTACAAGAATACTGCAGAAATAGTCAAGTGGTTACTGGAGTTCAAAGTGAGAAACTACAAAAGGCGCGTAAGGATAAGGATGTGGGAGTGAATATTACGCCTATCACATCACCAGAGGTGGTAAAGGAAGTTTTGTGGGAGAGGGGCTTGGACTTCCAGCAAGTGTGCGGGAGCATGTTAGATAGGAGTGAATGGAGACGAATGGTTTTTGGGACCTGACGAACTGTTGGAGTGGGAGGATGGTAATATTTTGTGAAGGGATTCAGGGAAACCGGTTAAAGAGGTACACACAAACCGAATAACATCGGTAGCACCTGAGACTCTAGAGCTATCTTACAAATGCCGAAGCCTCAACAAAGAATCTTTCAGGACACTGTACACAGCAAGTATTCTATTCTTACATACACACACTGACTATACACTACCCCTGCAAACCCATCTAGTTGAGTACATATATATGATGTCATTAGTAAAGCAGCTACCAAAGCAAATAGTTGGGTCTAAAATGAAGAATCACTAAACCATGAATGCGTCACCTACCCAGGTAGACCCACACCTGCGCTGCCTCTGACTCACCTACCTCTATCACCTACATATGTTCCTAACACGCACACACTTGGTATCCGAGCATGCAATTAGGTTATGTCACAGGCACTTATACACCCGTCTAATGCTATCTTTATACTATTTCCTTTCAACATCATATCTCTGTTATATCCAACTTTTACCTTACCTCATCAGTTTTAGTCAGTTCGCCCTTCTCTTAAAGCTCTCCAATTCTCTTTATTACCTGTAGTATACCTGGAGAGAGTTCCAGGGGTCAACGCCCCTACGGCCCGGTCTGTGACCAGGCCTCATGTTGGATCAGAGCCTGATCAACCAGGCTGTTACTGCTGGCCGCACGCAGTTGCAATGTCTAGTAGACGAGTGTGAATTTCATAGTGGTTAATTTATAATAAAATACGCCACCTGGTTATTGACCGGGCCCCGGGGACGTTGACCCCCGGAACACCCTCTGGTGTACTCCAGGTAAGACCCCACCCACCCACCTGCCCTTCTTGCCATTTATTTTTCTTTATAGCCACTAACCCCATTTTGTACATTCGGAAGTAACTTGCATTACATGTGTGCTAGTCTACACTGACTTAAACTAAGTCGAACACGGTGGATCCAAATACATAGTGTACTACCGACAACAATGAAAAAGTGTCACGTTGATGAAGCAGCTTTTATCGAGACAAGTTTCGTTGGTCTATATAAACAGCGAAACTCTGTGTACAAACTATCCACTCGGTGATAAAATCTAAAAAAAAAAATAGCAGAAACAAAAACAAAGAAAGCGTTAGCTAGAACTGCATCGTGCCATTGCCTTACGACAAGCTCGCAATCTGACTAATCCCAGAACTAAGGAGTGTGAGTTATAAAAACTAAAATAAACTTCATAATTCTGGAAGACAGGACTATTGGATATATGACTTCGGCGTACAGAATAACGAGAGAAATTGATAGGGAGGATAAGGGAAAACTATAAAAAAGAGGACTATGAACAAGGGGCCACAGATGGAAGTTTAAAAACACAGACGAGTCACAGAGACGCTAACAATTTTGATCTCAGACTGCGTAATAGGGAAGTGGAATGATCAAGATGTGGGAAGTGGAGAAACTCAATTCACAGTTTCAAGAGAAATCACTGGCGTAGAGTAATGCAGATGTGAGCGTCGCTGGAAAAATAAGGTTAAGCCTCGTTGAACTTTGTAAGTCTTGGACACAGTCTTGACCTTAGCTAACCAAGTGTTTGACTGTCCAACACACTGGAGGCTTCATCCAACGGTGAATTAATATTAATGTAGCTGACTGATATGGCAGAAAATAAGGGTAAAGCAAAGATGAAGCAATTGTGAGAAGAATAACGATGACAGCAAGTGCCTGAAGGAAGATGAGAAACTAGGTGAAGGGTCGATAATGGAACATCGTGGTGATGGTGGGGGAGTATTGTGGTGGGGTGGGATGATGTTGAAAGTGGTGGTAGGTGGGGGTGTGGTGGGTGGTAATGTTGGTGGTGTTTTAAAGGTGTTTATGTTATTGCTGGCGTCTTCGTCGCTGTTTCTTCAGAGATCAATATTAAACATTAGCTATTCTAGGTAAAGTTATAGGTCACGCTACAGAAGTTGTCTAGCGCTACCAGTTCCTGCCTGGGTCACTACATATTTCCACCACCAGTCTGGCCCCCCACCAGTCCATGGGTTACACACCCACACAGACAAGAGGAAGACAACCCCAGAAACACTCCGTCCACTTCAACACACCCTTCCTCACTCATCCACCAACACACACGTACGTCAGACGAAAACTGAAATATGGTGCAGTAGTGCTTGGTCCATGACTTAAAAAAAAAAAGTGGATAAAATATAAAAAAATAAAGAAAAATGCTACATTATAACCCCCTCCTCCCCAGGTTAATAGCTTGTTGACTGACAGCAGAAGAAAATGAGACATAACCACATGCAAGACCATAAATCACAGACAATACCAAGATAAATTATCACCAGGAAGAACCAAAGACCACAACTGTAAACTTCCGATAAATATTGTTTCCGAAAGGACACTAGCAAGTTGTTCTTCACTATGAATGACAGAACACTAGAATATATCCAAGAGGTAGTAGTATGTGCTAAAAACAATGCACACCGAAAGCTAAGCACCAGGAGTACAGCTCTGCTCCTGTAGCTATATTAGGGCATCAAATAGGTATATATTTTTATACACAAACTGTATACATACACAAAACGCGTCTGCGTATACCTCCACATAGCTCGCACCACCAAAAGCCAAATAATGTAACATAAAACATACAATATATTACATTAACATGACAATCTAAAATTATTCATTTATTTATATTTCAGATAAGATTTCGATAGTTTCCATGAAAAATAAAATTGAAAACTACAAAACAGATACAAAGTTACAACAAATATATACACATTTGAAAAACAGTAACACAGTAAATGTATGTGCAAGATTAGCAATCCTACCACCAAAACATTATCACTGAGGCGCGCAGCTCGGTAACAAAGTTGTATGTAGATTTGGCCGGAGTAGACATAAATAACAGAAATCCAGCGCTGGTTATTACATCGATACTTACAGTATCGCGGACACCTTGGAACAACTCAGCGGTCCTCTTTACGGGTCCGAGACCCACAGGTTTGTTTAAGGCATTGACATCCCAAGGGGCACTCTTTAAGGTAAAGGAGGGGCTAATACCTATTTGAAGAGTGTCACTATCGGCATTATTTCCCTTGTTCTGAAAGTTCTCAATACCCACCCCGTCATCTTCCTGGCTGTCGTGATCTTTGTCTTGTTATGGTCTTTAAAACAAAGGTCAGCTGACATAATTATTCCCAGGTCTTTTACGTGTTCCTTTCGTTCTATTTGGTGACCCTCTTGAGTTTTGTATATAGTCTTCCATTTGAGTTCTTCATTCTTTCCATACCTAAGCAGCTGGAACTTATCACCATTGAACGTCATGTTGTTCTCCACTGCCCACTGAAAAACCCTGCTTATGTCTTCCTGTAATTTTTCAATGTCTTCTACTGTATTGACTGTCATGCTTATTTTAGTGTCACTTGCAAATGAAGATACAAAAGTGTTACGGGTGTTTTTATCTATGTCTGCTATGAGGATGGGAAACAGCAGAGGTGCTAGGACAGTGCCTTGGGGCACTGAGCTTTTTACCTCGCTGATGCTGGATCTTGCTTTGTTTACTACTACTATTTGTGTTGTGTGTGTTAGGAACCTTTGCAAAATCTGCATAAATCACATGAGTTTTGGTCGTCTTCCAACGCCCCCGTAATTCTGTCATAATGGCTCAACAGCTGTGACAGGCATGATCGTCCTGCTCTAAAACCATGTTGGTTCAGATTATGTTGGTTGTGCTGGTCCATGAAATTTGTAATCTGCCGTCTCATCACTCTTTCGAAGATTTTTATGTAAGAAGTTAGGGCTACTGGTCTGTATTTTTTAGCTAGTGCTCTACTACCTCCCTTATGCAATGGAGCTATGTCTGAACTCTTTAAGGCCTCCGGTATTTCACTTAGATCTAAGCTCTTTCTCCAAAGAATACTGAGGGCTCGTGCTAGTGGTAAATTGCACTTCTTTATAAATAGGGCATTCCATGAATCTGGTCCAGGTGATGAGTGAGCATGTTGTCCATTTCTTTTTCGAAATCTATGGGATTTGTACTAATGTCGGTTAGGTGGTCTGCGCGGCCTTCTGCTGGAGTGAAAAATGTTTCTGCATTTTCTATCTTGCTGTCATTTAGTGGGTTGCTGAACACCGACTCGTACTGTTCTTTTAGGATTTTACTCATTTCCTGTTCATCGCCAGTGTACGAATCTCCTTTCAATAATGGTCCAATTATTCAGGCACTTCTTAGCTTGGATTTTGCATATGAATAAAAATATTTTGGGTTTCTTGCAATATTTTGTATGGCCCTTTGTTCCCTTTGTACTTCTTCTGTCAGGTATGACATCCTAAGTTTTTGCTCTAATTCAGTGATCTCTCGGCTAAGACTATCTTTCCTCTGTTGCAACATATTTGTGTTTTTAAACAATTGAGTAACCCGATTTCTTCTTCTGTACCATTTCCTACGTTCTCTATATCTGATCTGGGTCTTCTCAATGGTACGTGAGACACTGGTGGGGATTTAAGGTGATCATGTCTGATTCCCAGGATATGTCTGATAGATCTTGGTTTATTTTTTCCCAGCCAACTCTATGATTGTTAAAATTAAACTTACTGAACATCCCGTCTCTAAACACTAGTCATGCAGTTCCCTAACCCTGAGTTAATGCTCGTTTGAACTTCTATGACGTTGTGAGCAGAGTATATTGTTTTTGTAAATGTTATGTCTCTGATTAGTTCCTCGTTGTTTGTGAATATCAAATCCAGGGTATTTTATTTCTAGTGGGATCAATTATCTGTTGGTTCAAGGAGTACTTTTCACAAAGCCTCATTAGTTCCCTGGTATGTGCCTGTTGAGCCAGGGTGCTTCCGGGGAATATTTCTGGTATAACTGGTATAACATGTGGGAGATTAAAATCCCCAAGGAGTAAAATATTTGGTGTGGGATTTTCTAGCCTATCCAGATAGATATCTATTTTCCTTAACTGATCTGTGAATTCCTCAGCAGTTGCTGATGGTGATTTATATACTAGAATAATTACCAAATTCCTATTTTCAACGTTAATGCCTAGGATTTCTACTATATCATTCGTAGAATTCAGCACTTCTGTGCAACAGAAAGTATCTATTACATAGAGTCCTACTTTATCTTTATCTTTCCGTCCAAAACATCCCTTGTATGTTTTTCTGTAAATGCTCCAAACATGGCATTCGCTTCTGATAGAAGCCTACTGACATTACTAACTTTGTCCTTTTTATTTGATTTCAAACCCTGAATATTTGCAAATATGAAGCAGGAATTATCATTTGGGATGTTTTGTTTTGCTGTGTGTTTCGTTAGTACCACTGGTGATGTACTACCTGGTATGGCCCCTGTTTTCTCTAGTTCTGACTTTGCATTTGATTGTGTATTCGGCCCTGATTGTCTGATGCCTGGTTTGGTATGTCCCATTGTGCTGATCTGTCCCATCTGTAGCATTTCCCCTTTTCGTCTCTTTCTTTGGTCCGATCGTTTCTCTATGTCTAAAAAAGATTGCTGTTCATTTTCCCTTTCTCTGGTCTGGGCAGTTCAGGTCATAATATTCTCTGAACTGTGTTGAAGCTTTACACATCACTGGGTGGAAGTACCTGCTGTACTCTTTGTCAAAGCGACTCTCTCCCTTTCTCAACATGTTCGCACATTTTCTGTTGTGTTTATTCCAGAATCTCTGCCATATGGGCACATACCTTTTGCATAGTATCTGTAAATGTTCTGACTGCCTATATTTACTGATTTTGAGTCTTTCCCAAGTTCTGCCAACTGCTCTGAATTCTCTTGTTTTCTTTCATCTAGGCGTATTTCTTCCCTTTTTCATTTTCGTTGTTCCTGCTCTAGCTTTTTCTTCCTCCCTTTCCCTTTTCTCTATGTTATGTATCCATGTTTTGTTCTTTTCCGACCATCTCTGAATGACGTTCTCCACTGTTATTTCGACTCCTTGGTCTTTACCTTTATTTTCGCTTTCCTCTTGTTCTTGTTCCTTACCCTTTGTTTTCCATTCTTTGTATATATCTGGCAGGCTCCTTAGGAACTTTCTTACGCTTTCTAGGTTTTCACTTTTCAGTACTTCTCTTATGCCCGACCAGCTTTCCATCTCACTGAGGTAAATCCAGAAACGTCTTTCTTGTTTTAGGTCATTTCTTATGGTTGAATTAAGTTCGATTCATAGCTCTTGGCCCCATTTTCTAATTCCTATCAACCTATTCGATATTAAATGAATACATCTATACTTGTTGTGGTATTTCATTAATGTATCAATTTTTTTTAAGTTCTAATAGTTGTATCATATGCTATATATTCTTAACACCCACTATTAGCAAAAGACATTTAAAATAATCGTACACTAAGTAATAATTCAAATGGCTTCATTTTCTAAGAATGTTGTCAAAAATTACGTAAATACTGGGTGAACAGGTTCGTGCATGGTAAAGTTTCCTAGCAGTAAATAAAATGTTTTGGTAGAGGAAAAAATCAATGAGTGTTTTGAGACGGGCTGGGCAGCTGCTTTGTTTTGCTTATGATGATCAATAGTGGGACGAGGCAGGAGGACCAGTGTCAACACCATTCCTGCTTAAACACCCACCACACAAACTAGGCTCTACACTCACATGTACCCCACACACACAAACTAAAGTTAACCTTCTCAAGTTAAAAACATTCACACAAACACACGATAAAACAATAAAATACAAGCCCACGATCACACTTGGTTAGAAAATCACAAATGCTACAAGTCAAGGAGAGCTACTAGGCCTTACGTTACAACTCAGGCTTGAAATAATTTTGCTATTGAAACGGTTCGTTCAAGACGCACCCTATATTCATCCCATGGACGAGAAGTAAGAACATTTATATACACAAAAGACCAAGAACTAGGCCGTAAGAAGGCTAATAGGAATATATTTCGGTATGCAGTATATTATTTTCACTTTTTTCGATCTTTCATCAATTACTAGCAAATTTAGGATATTTGCTCGAGATCTAAAAGATGCATTTATACGGGACAAGTCTAAAGTCAACAACTCATGTCTATATGGGACTAACTTAAGATGTACAAATCAGGTTTAAATCTCAGACCTTCAACAAGATCAAAAGCCGAGTTTAATATGCTAAAACTACAAGCAAGGTCTACATGTTGGAACGATATGGTAAGATGGTTACTTAACTCCAAAAGCAAATAAAATGTAAAAACCTTTGTAGTTTTGTGTAATTACAATATGTAGTTCATGATATTCAAACTCATAAGTGAACGGCCAACTTATCCAAAGTGCGGTGACAATCGTTACTAGTCTAAATTACAATCCTATTTATATCCTGACCCGCTCATCATGACCAGTAAATACGGCTATTCCATTTACGTTCAACTAGTTACACAAAGTTCAATAAAACAGTTTGGCAACAGAGTTGTAGATGAGTGGAACAAACTCCTACGTAACGTCACTGGGGCGAGAACTCTTGAGTAGTTTCAAATATAGCCTGGGCGGGTGTGGTAGGGTGTGAATTAGATCTGCCTAGCATGGGCCAATAGGTATACTGCCTTAATTAAGCCTTTGCACCAGCATTATTTCCAAGGATGAACGTTGGAATACAATCAAAATCAACAGAGATCTGAACTCGTACATTTAATAAACAAAAAAACGTTGTTTATGTACAAGCACCCAGCACACACACACACACACATGGATGAAAATGGAATGGTGATACGACAAACAGTGGAAAAATGCAACTGTGTACAGTACTGTTCAGGAGACTGGTTGATGGAAAAGTTCCGTCACGAGTAGCAATGAAGCCACTCGTGGTAAAATGTTCCTTCAATAAATGTCCTGAATGGTCCCCAAGTATCCTTTTCTACAGCAGACACACTGGTACAAGTTATCTTGTGTGTGTCAGCCTCCACCCGGAGCACCACCGCAAGAACTGACCACACGGCCACAACATAAAGCTTCCAATTTATACTTACAGTTGTTTACGTGCGTAAAGGGTGTTGAGAAAGCTAAGTGACCACAAATATGTAGAACACGGAGTCAAAAATACCACATGTAACTAATATCACAAAAACATGCCAACGATTCAGTATGTGTGCATGCCAACTGCTCCTTGATAAAAGAGCACTTCGGATATAGAAAGAATTTTCATTTATGCGTTACTAATACTTCAATATAGACAAGCCAGATACCAAGAACATACAAGAGCAAACCATAAAACTCATCTCTTTATGAAGCAAAGACTGAAAATTTATAAGAGCGAAGATTACAATTGTTGGAAGCCTTCACAACGCTCTTCTTGCCGAATAAGGCAAGCGAAAAATTGTGTATGCAATAATTTCGCAAAAATCATTCTGAATCTAACGAAAAAAAACCATTTTATTGTATTTATTATTAAATTATTGTAAACTTGTCTAAAATATATTTAGTTGCATTAGGCTAAATTAAATTGCGCTTGTTATAATAAGGTTAGGTAAGTTTTCCAAGGTTCTTTTGGTACAAAATTATTAATTTTTATATTAACATTAATGAAAAATACGTATATATTTAAACGTGTATATGTAGTATAATATATATATATATATATATATATATATATATATATATATAATATATATATATATATATATATATATATATATATAATATAATATATATATATATATATATATATATATATATTATATATATATATAAACACGTACTTGTCGAGAATGGAATATCATGAATAGGCTGACGGACAAAGGAAGATAAAACTAATAAACCAGCAGTCAAAAGAAACTCGGGAAGAGATAAGCCTGATACGCCACAAAGGGTGAGAGATTAGGGAGACAAATCAGCCACTAAGATGGAACAGATATGCAATGCTCGCATGGGACTACATACGAATCTTAATTTACAGTACCGTATTAAAAATATTCTGAGCTGAAGTCTGCATTGCCGATTTGGAATCTGGATTAATATTAATTTAGTTTTTACTACTACCACTATAACAACAACAATAATAATAATAACTGAATGACTCACACGTAGCGTCTGTCTATAAAGGCGAATATTGAGAACACTCGGGACGGTTACAAACCCACTAAACACTTACAAGTAAAACAACTCATACTCTAATAACAATTATTCTAAGCCTTTTACCTGTTTATGTACTAAAAGATAGTCTGCCCGCATTTTATGGTGTGTGCTAATTTTGAGCTTTTAATTATGCCCATATCTAAGTAACTGAAACGTGAGCAATGAACATGCTATTTTCATTTGCCCACTGGAAAACTATTGATATGATGGTTATATTTCTGTATTTTCTACTGAGGCGACTTTTATATTTTTGCATCATTCGCAAAAGATGATGCAAAAATGTGACTAGTGTTTTCATCTATATCTACTATGAGGTTGATAAACAATGAACGTTAAGGACCTTTCCAGGAAAGACCATAACAAGAGAGCAGGAGTGCTACTGACTCGGGCATCAGGTTGCCTTCACTTAATCTGACGTAATGTCTACAAGCGTGACCTCACTTACTGTAACGTGTCCTCCACTGACACTGTCTGTTGACTATCTGTTAAGAGTTGGGTGCTTCCTGGTCCCTCCCCCCAATACCATATACAACATACTGAGTCACAATTTTTTGCTTAGCCCTACCTGGAGTATACCTGGAGGGCATTTCGTGGATCAACGCCCCCGCGGCTCGGTCCATGACCAGTCTTCCTGGTGGAGCAGGGCCTGATCAACGAGGCTGTTACTGCTGGCCGCACGTAGTCCAACGTACGAACCACAGCCCGGCTGATCTGGCACTGACTTTAGGTATCTGTCCAGCTCCCTCTTGAAGACAGCCAGGGGTCTATTGGTAATTCCCCTTATGGCTGGTGGGAGGCTGTAATAGTCTGGGCCCGGACACATTGATTTATCTTAGGGACCAGTGGCCATACTTTCACTGGGATGTTGCATGCCTGCAAGTCTTTGTTTCGTTGGGAGTGATATTGTGCAGATTAGACTATCCTCCAGAATCATGGCAGGTAAATAATGGTATAACTATTCCATCCATCCACTAGGTGCTTTGTTTATCTAATTCTGATACCTCAAAGCATCAAACTCTGAAGAAGCAAGTGAAACGTAAGTGTGTGTGTGTTGGTAATGAGGCGGCAGAGTAGGAAGTGGTGCGTAATAAAAGGTGAGAATATAAGACGTGAGGAATGGTGATGGTGGTCATGGCTGCTGCTCAACACTCCAGACTGCAGGCAGCAGTTGTGGCCACCACGTGGAGAACGTCTTGTATCCCACTGGGGTGGCTCAACTATTCCTAAACCGACCTTCACCTCAAGTACTGACCCAGAGTACATACATCGAAGTGTGTGCATTTCTTAGTGTATACACTCTGATATGTGTGACTCTCAGTGCATATATGACCATTCATACAGAAGATAGGCCTTAAAACTATGTAAGAAACACACTTAAGTGAAATTATATTTAGCTGGCAGACTGTGAACAGGGGTGACTGAAAGGGTAGACAGAGAGAACACTAACATTTAACTCAAAAAAAAACGCAAAACAAAAGGGAAGATTTATGAAAACAACAGAGTGAAACTGGATGTAAATTCAACTTTGTCCTTAATACAACTCAGCAACCTAATACTTTGATACATATATTTACGAAGTACCTTAAGATTAGTTCCACCGACCCCTTTTCCTGAGGCGGGTAGAAACGTTACATTTATTTCTTTGTACCTATTGTCTGTTGAACTCTGTTCACCTAGCAGTTGTTGCCGGCTGTTACAGGATTACATCCTGAAGATGGGAGGGGAACTGAGTAGTACCACATACTGCACCTTGGATCGGGCTGGGGTGTCAAGTGAGCTAAGGTAGGATAACAACAGCTCTTAGACTGTAAATTCAATAGTGTCAAAAACAGCAGCAGCAGGAAGAGAAACGGCAGAAGCATCAACAGCAGCTGCATTAAGGGCAGAAGTAGAAGGAAGAGGAGAAACAGCAGCAAGAGCGGCAGCAGTTACAGTAATAGCATCAACATGAGAAGCAGCAGCAGCAGAGCGAAACAATTGTAACAGGAACACTATCATACAACAGACTCTGCAACACCTACGGTGAAATTACACCACAAACAACAACTTTAGATACTTTCAAAATAAACTGCACCATCAAGTTTGGTTGTTGGAGCGATCAGATCATAACCCAAAGGCGGATAGTAAAAAAAGTCTTAACACCCGTTGCTTCTGTTCGCCTAGCAGTAAAAAGATACTCCGCTCTACTGTTGGGGTCGACTCTTGAATGATGGTATACCATTAAAATATTGCTAGTGTTAAAATGTGAAATGTAACTTAGATATTACAACCGTTCTTGGCTTGTGAAATATATACGTAGGATCTTCTCGTGTGAAAAATAGAAGACAAAATAAACTGAAATAGAAACGAGAAACAGCAGAAGCAAAAAAAAATTAAAGTATCAAGGTAATAAACAGGAAACCCTTAAAAAACAAAAGCAGTGACAGGAAACCCAGAAAGAATAACTATAGCTACAATCTGAACAGCAGCAACAGGTCAACATCAAGTATAACAGCATGTATTATTTGCAGAATTGCCCTTCGTTTATTTTTTTTTTTTTTTGGAAATTTAATTTGTTATTCTCGGCAATAATGACTTAAAAAATAAGGTGGAGTACATTCTCTTATAACTCCTTAAAAAAATGGATGGGCTACAATATGAGATGCATAGTGAGAACACTAGCTAGTTATAATACCGAAGAAATAACAAAGACCAAGACAAGACATGATAATAACGCCGGCAGATCTTCCCGTCCAACGAAGGAGACATAAAAGATTAGGAAAAATTACGTCAAATTACTTATCGTGTAGAGAACACAATAAGGCAAAAATGCATCAAAGACCGGGAATATGACATGTTGGATAATGAAAATTTTCAAATCAAGGGAAGTCATGTTAATGGCAGTGATATCTAAATCTTTTGTTTGAAGGATTATTTCGTGTTTATATCGCCGTCCAAGCAAGAGAGATCTCAGAGCCAGAACGTACAAATATAATTTTTTTAAAAATAAGGAAACGACTCGAAGCACTCGGAATATTCTCTCCAAAACCGAGCAAATACACCCCCAGCCACTCGCAACACACTCCTCATCTTCACCTACTACTCCTCCTCCACTCACTACACCCTCCTCAAATTCACTTAGTTCTCCGTGGTTGCTACAACAACCTACCCGTTACCCCACATTACTCAGAGCTGCCCATTTCCCAGCCTCCCTTTAACTCTCCCAGTATACAATCCTCAGTGACCTTCACTCCCTAACCCCACCCATTCTCCTGTAATCCCTCCCTGCTTGCCTGTCTCCGTCATCACGTCTCACTCAGGCTTCACCAAACATCAGCCACAGAGCACTTGACCTTAAGGGTTCACCCTTGACCCTCACCAGTCCGCCAAACTTCCCTCATCCTTTAATTATACCCTCCCCACACTTACCACCTCCTAACGGACCTAACCCTTACCCTTAATTAACATTCACTCAGTGTCCATAGTCTTTTTTCCTATTTCAAATATTTATTGAAGCAATATGAGAAAATACAAGAAAATACGATGAACTGATGGACTGGACGTGATGCCCCCCCCTCTCCCTTGATATCAAGCTTGTGGCAGTGGAAAGTCATACCAGATATGTTGGTTAATACATGGACCGAACTAGAGTATTAACTAGACTTGTCACTGACCACTAGAAGTGCACACCAAGTTGCATAGATCACACAAAATGAAGTTCTATCGTATGCCGAAAACTGCCTGCATTGTCGACTCTTACCAGTTTGTTGAAAAAATGAAATAGGAAGAGGACTTTGTGGCCAACGAGTAGGGCTCGAACCCGAACTTAAAGTCCCAGCTAAGCCGATCAACGCAACCATCTATTTCCACAAGATGATTCCAAGTTTTTAGTCTTCACATGTTGATTCCATCTGGAAACTCCATATGTCGTCACATACATTATCCTCTTTCTCAATGTATCTACTGTAACAGTGTCTTGCAAGAAATAGTGGATGTAAGTGGAAATTAATACAAGAGCTTCAGTGAAACACCTCAAGAGGCTATGGGTCCCCAATGAACCCGGAGGTAGTACTGTTCCTCCTATTTATAGTTACTAATTATATGTACAAGTAATGATTACAATATCTCAGTGTACACATGATAAAGACACTGCATAAAATACAAATCTGCAAAGAGCGTGTATTATTACAGTGTCACTTATAACCATGCACAAAGAAATAAGTTCCTCTTGAATATTATGTGCATCGTAATCAAGTACTTCTCTAATCTAAGGTCCTCTATTGAAGTTCTTTCTCGCTCGTTCTCGCTCCTGGGACTAATCTGGCTCAAAACTTTAGCCTTCCAGGTATCAGCATGTAATAATGTGTGTGTGTGTGTGTGTTACCATTGTGTGTGCGTGCGTGCTTGCGTGCGTGCTTGCGTGCGTGCTTGCGTGAGTGTGTGTGTGCATGCCCTCTTTTAGTGTGTGTGTTTTAGCACACGTTTGCTTTCGTGTGTTTCACTATGACAGGGCTCCATGCTGGCGCTGCACACTAATGTGATCTTACGTAAACTTATACACCTCGCCGTGGTCGTGAGCGTGTTGAAGGGTGTGTGGGAACGGCCATAGCTGCATACGAAATATTAAATTAGTTGCAAACTTGAACATCCTCAAATATTTGTTGGAGTAGCCATCACTTGCTACCGAAATGAATGTTATTTTTACCAAGGAGTGAAGTCTTGCCCAGCCTACTTGTGGTAATAATGGAACTTTTCGTTAGCTGTTGTCCAGTTCGTCACCTACACTCCACTATTACTGAAAAGTAATGACCGTCAGTTTGGAAGCCTAAAGGAACGAAATTCGCTATTCTCTTGAAACTGGTGTTGGTCCAACAAGCCTGCTCGTGTTTTGCTGACTTACTCGCTGCAAATTCCAACATACCAGTTAATCAAACAAATCTGCGAGAGGGAAGAGGCAGGTCCCTCTAAGGAAGGGGTAGAGGGTGAGAACACCGACCTTTGGAACCTCAACATGAGGACGAAGGTGACTATGACTAATAAGACAAACATGGCGGTCAGTACCAATACTTAGCGTCTCTCACTATTGTTCAGACTATGACTGACTGGTATGCCACCTACACTTCTCAATCACACCTCACACACCTTACCTTTGATATACCTTTGAAGAGTTTCGAGAGTATCTACTCTCTGAACCCGGCCATGGGCCAGGCTCGTCTGGTGCTTGCCTGGTCAACCAGGCTGTTGCTGCTGGAGGCCCGCTGCCCCACATATCCATTACAGCCTGGTTGATCTGGCACCCGATGAAGATACTTGTCCAGTTTCCTCTTGAAGGCTTCTACACTGGTTCCAGCGATGTTTCGGATATCTTCTGGTAAGATGTTGAATAGTCTGGGACCCCAGATGTTAATACAATGCTCCCGTATTGTCCCCACCGCACCCCTGCTCCTCACTGGTTTTTTTTACACTTTCTCCCATATCTCTCACTCCAGTATGTTGTTATGGCAGTGTGCAGATTTGGGACCAGGCCCTCAAGTACTTTCCAGGTATATATTATCATGTATCTCTCTCTCCTCCGCTCCAATGAGTACATGTTCAAGACCTGAAGGCGTTCCCAATAATTTAGATGTTTCAATGGTTCAATGTGAGCCGTAAACGATCTCTGAATTTGTTCCAGCTCTGCTATCTCTCCTGCCCTGAACGGGGCCGTCAGCACTGAGCAGTATTCTAAGTGAGGGAGCACTAGTGATTTGAAGAGTGTCACCATCAGCATTATTTCCCTTGTTTTGAAAGTTCTCAATACCCACCCCGTCATCTTCCTGGCTGACACACACACACACACACACACTCACACACTCTCACACTCTCACACTCTCACACACTCACACACTCACACACTCACACACTCACTCACACACACACACACACACACACACACACACACACACACACACACACACACACACACACACACACACACACACACACACACACTTTTACTCAAGACAGTTACATTAAATATCTTAAATTATGGATATTAGAAGTTAATAATTATATAATAGAAGACAGATTAACACATGCTGGCCTGGCAGTCACTGAAGGTATTATAATATTCTTAGTTTTGTAATGTACTTTCCAGTAACTTAATAACTTAACATAAACAATATATAATACATTGCATTATATTATATATACAAGCAAGAAAATAATATACGATATACAATATTTACTATATATAAGCTATATTATTATATACAAGCTGGTGAACATATCAGTTTTCTTCAATTCTGAACTCCAAGCACGTAACTAACATAGAAAAGTGAAAGTAATCTGAGAACAAATGCAAATTTGATTTCGGTTTTGAAACCCAATAAATTTTACTAAATCCAGAAAATCCATTTAAGTAAAAAAAAAAAAAATACCCGATACGTTAAGAAATAAAATATATACAACTATTAGAGTAGCATTATATAAAGCGTGTGTAGAGGAAGGTGAGAAAGACGCATGAATACTGTGGTGATAACTTAAGATATACACTTGATGAGTTACCAGTTTTTTTCTACTCCCAGAGCCCGGTCTTGGGTCATGCTCGTCTGATGCTTGCCTGGTCAACCAGGTTGTTGCTGTTTTGTAAAGTCCATTTAAGTGCACGTGTAATTAAGGCTGTAATTCACATGATTCTAGATACCAAGATCACTAATTCTAAAATAAACAAGTAAACTACCGTCTATATACGAGCTTCATGATTGTAATAATAATAATAATAATAATAATAATAATAATAATAATAATGTACTGTATATACAACGTATTGATGAAAACTTTAAAGTTACCTGATGTGGCAACTTAATATAGTAACTTCAAGGTAATGTTAAGAGGAAGACGATGAACACCCTGAAATTATATTTTATAAGGTAATAGATTACTGTAAAATAAAATTAATGCCAACAGTATTTTTAAATAATCTAAACCCGTTTTAAATTAGGTTAATAGTGTGTTGAAAAAAAGGAAGCAGGATTTCCTGTAATTATACAATGCTGATGATGTGTAAATAGAAAAAATATTTTTAGTATTTCTGGCCTGTTTCCAGACTTATCAAGTGACCACTTGTTCCAGGTAATTAGTACCTGTAGCAGCAAGGACCACAACTTGGCTTTACTTTATATTTCTTCCTTTATCTCTGACCGCACTACGTTGTTTTTTTTTTTAGGGTATTGATTAAGTATCTGGCCTCCCTACTCTGATACAACAATGTTGTCGCCCGCTCTCTTCCTTCCACCCTCTGTACGAACATTTACAGTGTCCTCTCTTCCTCCCACCCTCTCTACGAACATTTACAGTGTCCTTCTTCCTCCCACCCTCTCTACGAACATTTACAGTGTCTCTCTTCCTCCCACCCTCTCTACGAACATTTACAGTGTCCTCTCTTCCTCCCACCCTCTGTACGAACATTTACAGTGTCCTCTCTTCTTCCCACCCTCTCTACGAACATTTACAGTGTCCTCTCTTCCTCCCACCCTCTCTACGAACATTTACAGTGTCCTCTCTTCTTCCCACCCTCTCTACGAACATTTACAGTGTCCTCTCTTCCTCCCACCCTCTCTACGAACATTTACAGTGTCCTCTCTTCCTCCCACCCTCTGTACGAACATTTACAGTGTCCTCTCTTCTTCCCACCCTCTCTACGAACATTTACAGTGTCCTCTCTTCCTCCCACCCTCTGTATGGACATTTACAGTGTCCTCTCTTCTTCCCACCCTCTCTACGAACATTTACAGTGTTATCTCTTCCTCCCACCCTCTGTACGAACATTTACAGTGTTCTCTCTTCCTCCCACCCTCTGTACGAACATTTAGTGTCCTCTCTTCCTCCCACCCTCTGTACGAACATTTACAGTGTCCTCTCTTCCTCCCACCCTCTGTACGAACATTTACAGTGTCCTCTCTTCCTCCCACCCTCTGTACGAACATTTACAGTGTCCTCTCTTCCTCCCACCCTCTGTACGAACATTTCCAGTGTCCTCTCTTCCTCCCACCCTCTGTACGAACATTTACAGTGTCCTCTCTTCCTCCCACCCTCTGTACGAACATTTACAGTGTCCTCTCTTCCTCCCACCCTCTGTACGAACATTTACAGTGTCCTCTCTTCCTCCCACCCTCTCTACGAACATTTACTGTGTCCTCTCTTCCTCCCACCCTCTCTACGAACATTTACAGTGTCCTCTCTTCCTCCCACCCTCTGTACGAACATTTACAGTGTCCTCTCTTCTTCCCACCCTCTCTACGAACATTTACAGTGTCCTCTCTTCCTCCCACCCTCTCTACGAACATTTACAGTGTCCTCTCTTCTTCCCACCCTCTCTACGAACATTTACAGTGTCCTCTCTTCCTCCCACCCTCTCTACGAACATTTACAGTGTCCTCTCTTCCTCCCACCCTCTGTACGAACATTTACAGTGTCTCTCTTCTTCCCACCCTCTCTACGAACATTTACAGTGTCCTCTCTTCCTCCCACCCTCTGTATGGACATTTACAGTGTCCTCTCTTCTTCCCACCCTCTCTACGAACATTTACAGTGTTCTCTCTTCCTCCCACCCTCTGTACGAACATTTACAGTGTTCTCTCTTCCTCCCACCCTCTGTACGAACATTTAGTGTCCTCTCTTCCTCCCACCCTCTGTACGAACATTTACAGTGTCCTCTCTTCCTCCCACCCTCTGTACGAACATTTACAGTGTCCTCTCTTCCTCCCACCCTCTGTACGAACATTTACAGTGTCCTCTCTTCCTCCCACCCTCTGTACGAACATTTACAGTGTCCTCTCTTCCTCCCACCCTCTGTACGAACATTTACAGTGTCCTCTCTTCCTCCCACCCTCTGTACGAACATTTACAGTGTCCTCTTCCTCCACCCTCTGTACGAACATTTACAGTGTCCTCTCTTCCTCCCACCCTCTCTACGAACATTTACAGTGTCCTCTCTTCCTCCCACCCTCTCTACGAACATTTACAGTGTCCTCTCTTCCTCTTGCAAGCCACTGCTAAGACACAGCAACAACGGCAGCACAGTAGCAGCATCAGGTGCTACCTCCCAGACGGAGCTCACGTCCATCATATCAATCCTGAGGTCTTGAGCTAAGACAGACCTCACAAGTACACTGTTCCTTCCTCACCTAGACCAGACAACCACTCTCTTTGTCGTTTCCTCTGTGTTACCGTATTTATACATAGTCTCGCATTAAAAATTACCATTTACAACTTCCTCTTATCTACTCCATTCAACCATACCTTGATCCTTTTCCCTCACTTCTGCTACTCCTTGTATTACTCCACCTACACACACTGGACTTCTAGAGATCAGTAACACCAGTCGATTGAAAAACTGCAGGAATATATAAACAGGGATTTTTAGTGGGCAGTGGGGAACAACATGACGTTCAATGGTGTAAGTTCCAGCTGCTTAGGTATGGAAAGAACGAAGAACTCAAAAGGAACACTGTATACAAAAAAAAAAGACCCATCAAATAGAACGAAAGGAACACGTTAAGACCTGGGAGTTATTATGTCGGCTGACCTTTCTTTCAAAGAACACAAAACGTTTACTGGTCACATCAAACTCTTTAATTGTTGAGAACACCTACAATTATTTTCCTCAAACTGTACTCTCTAGATCACAGGCGAGAAAGACAACAGTTTACGCCTGGAAAATAGTGAGGGACTGATTCCACAGTTGCACACCGAAATAAATTTTTACGAGAGCGGAAGGCACGGCAGTCAGTGCAAAATACTCCCAATGAAAATCATGGATGCAGTAAGTATAGTAAAAAAAAATCATCCATTAAACATATTTTTTTTTCAATATTTTTTCATCTTTCTCCACTCAGTTATTATGGGAATTAAAATCAGACTCCTAAACGTCTTCAAGAGGTAACTTGATAAGTCGTCCCACACCATTCCTGATCCAGACATATGAAGGCCATGTGAATTATTGCTTACCAGGAATCCCTAGTGGCAACAGTAGGAGCCTCAATTTATACAGAGGTACAACTCTACTCAGATTAGCCGAGTAATAAATTATCACCACAACTTTTCCATTATTATAAGATTTGTTTTCATGGCGACACATTTTTTTCAGATATTACATAAGCATATTTCTCACGCCCAATATATATCAATAACAACACTGCACTAGCCAAAGATTTGAACCCATGTTGTTTGGTCCGCCTCATGGTGAACGAAAACCACATGACGCTCTAACCCACAGGTCCACCAAATCCTACTAAAAATGACGCACACAGCAGTGCTAGGTGTTTTACCGTCATCCGAGGACATACTGTGGTGTGGGTGCCTTTGAGCTAAGCTCAGTGCCCGCTAATGGCCCTTATTTCGGTCCTGTGCGTACCCATATCCGCAGCAGGTCTCCAAGGTAAGGTAAGCAGCCTCTGGACGACAGATTAATGTAGGTAAGGGAAGTCGGAAAGTTAGATCCATAACTTCGGGATAAGGATTGGCTCTGAGGGTCGGGCCTGTGCAGGAAGCGGGCCTGGGCTCGGACGCAGGACTGGGCGAGGCCCAGGGCTGTGTGAAATATCGCCCTTATGCTATGTACCCACGTGAGTCCTTATGTATCCTAATGTCCTTACGTATCCACGTATGTACTGCCTATGTACCCAATCCCTTGGGTTCCTTGTCACTGTCTATGTGTGCTTATGTATGTCTGTATGTATGTGTGTGTGTGTGTGTGTGTGTGTGTGTGTGTGTGTACTCACCTATTTGTGGTTACAGGGGTCGATTCATAGCTCCTGGCCCCGCCTGTGTGTGTGTGTGTGTGTGTGTGTGTGTGTGTGTGTGTGTGTGTTTGATGTTGTCCCGCACTAGTTTCCCACACACTCATCAATCCTATCTCCACCTTATCAATGTTGTTTTTACTCTAATTCAGGTAATAGCTGGCAGGAGTGAGTGACCCTTAGCTTCCAGTGTCAGAGACCAGTAATTCTGACACTACATGTATGTGTGTGTGTGTGTGTACTCACCTAATTGTGGTTGCAGGGGTCGACACTCAGCTCCTGGCCCCGCCTCTTCGCTGTCCGTTACTGGGTCTCTGCTCTCCCTGCTCCATGAGCTTTATCATACCTTGTCTTAAAACTATGTATGGTTCCTGCCTCCACTATATCTTTCTCTAGACTATTCCACTTCCTGACTACTCTGTGGCTGAAGAAATGCTTCCTAACATCCCTTTGACTCATCTGAGTCTCCAGCTTCCAGTTGTTTCCCCTTGTTTCTGTGTTCCCTCTCTGGAACATCCTGTCACTGTCTACCTTGTCAATTCCCAGCAGTATTTTGTATGTCGTTATCATGTCTCCTCTGACCCTTCTTTCCTCCAGTGTTGTTAGTCCTATTTCCCTCAATCTTTCTTCATAAGACAGACCCCTGGGTTGTGGAACTAACCTTGTCGCAAACCTTTGTACTTTCTCTAGTTTCTTTACGTGCTTGACCAGGTGTGGGTTCCAGACTGGTGCTGCATATTCTAGTATGGGCCCGACGTACACGGTGTACAGTGTCTTGAACGATTCCTTGTTAAGGTAACGGAACGCTAATCTTAGGTTTGCCAGTCGCCCATATGCTGCCGCAGTTATCTGGTTGATGCTCCGGAGACGTGCTTGGCGTTATACTCACCCCAAGGTCTTTCTCCTTTGCCGAGGTTTGTAGCCTTTGTCCGCCTAGCCTGTACTCTGTCAGCGGTCTTCTTTGCCTTTCTCCGATCTTCATGACTTTGCATTTGGTGGGATTGAATTCGAGAAGCCAGTTGCTAGACTGTGTGTGAGTATGTGTGTGTATGTGTGTGTATGTGTGTGTGTGTATGTGTGTGTATGTGTGTGTGTATGTGTGTGTGTGCATATATATATATATATATATATATATATATATATATATATATATATATATATATATATATATATATATATATATGTATGTATGTATGTAAACCTTCTCTAGTATTACTGTATTTTAAGTTAGATGAAAACCAGAACTGGTACTTGAAATAGTTTATTTCATAGCAAAGAGATTTCCAGTACCAGTAATGGTACCTGAAACAGTTTACTTCACAATATTGTTTCAGTACCAGTACTGATTTTCATCTTATATTCTCCTGTACCCAAGAAATTCGTCAGTTACTGATACCGTATTTTACATTCACAAATCAATATTCCAAGTAATTACTTAAAAAGTACTTAACCTCAACGAAGTAAAAAAAAAGTATGTCATATAGGCTACGTTGTCTACGTATTGCAGTGTAAGTCACGTGTGATAAGATAATGCGAAACCCTAGCCTTGGTTAACATAGTTATTTTAAATGTAATCGGCTTTTGTAGTCTTTAACAGTAACTGGAAAAACTGACGAGCACAAGACTACCCATAAATCTCTCTTAATCCCACTAAAACCGTGTCGTCAGAAGCAATGGTGGAACCACATTTCACTAAACTTTGTTTCCTTGTCAGTAAATCTAAAGCTCATGCAAAAATAAATGTTTATCAGTAGGGAGCTTCACAACTAACTCACAGATCACGTTCATTTTTGTTTTGTTAATTTAGCTAATGAGAAGTTAATGGTGCAGTTTCGTGACCCCCGCCATCATTAGTCCTCTCTGGCTACACCAACACCAACGTGGCATACACCTACACAACTTACGAAGGACACGCATGAGGCAGGGTACACAAACATGGATGAAGGGCTATGTACATAAGACTCGTGTGTAAATAACGAGAGAACTCTACGTTGTACAGCATACTTAATTGTTAACATTTCTTAAACATATGCAGTGTCTTAACCAGCAATTGTTTTGAAAATATTCAAGTTATGCAGTCTTACCTTTTTGCAAGTACAAAAATGTACTTATAAAAATGTCACATTAAGCCCTGGATATTTAAATGGAATACATTTTATGAATTCCCAAGTAAAACAAGTTGCTCAGTCACAAGCCCAAACAGTAGGAGTCATATGAACATAAAAAAATGTACTACAGTAGACCTATTGGTCTATACTAGACAAGTTCAACTCACCCGGCCTAACGAATCCCACTCGTTTAACTGTCCAATCTACACTTAAAGCTTCCTGAACAACTTTTATCAATGGCCCTAACCTGTGAGTTTGTTCCATTGAACCTTTCCACAAGTATAAGTTACTTTCGCAGGTTCAGGAAAGAGGAAACTATATCTCACTGAACTGCATATCAATGTAAATGTTGTCTTTCTCGATAAGCAGATAAGGATTGGCTATAATCTGTTGAATATCAGCGTACAAACATTGTAATATTATTACAAATTCTTTGTTCTCGGCATTACGGTGTTCAGCAGTATGAGTCAGCGCCTGGAAACCACTTCGCTGACAACCTTCTCAAAAGACGCGTGTTCCAGTGGTGACGAACTAATTTGTGCGGTTTGCTCCACCATCACCCTGCCTCAACTCTCACAACACATGGCCTTTATGTGGCAACTCAACAGGAAGTTACAACCACCAAGGAACTTACTCAGAGGATGCAATTTGTTATTATTATTTGTATAACAATAATTATCATTGATATAATTCTTACCATTACTTTATTTTTATTATATTTTAAAAGAGATAAGTAATCCTAGAACACATTTCTTTTATAGGTTGTCTTCTTTATATTGAGAATCCGCCTCAAACTATATCCAATTCAAGTGTATTCGAATCTTCACACTTTTTTATTTAACAACTCAAATTTAAGCAAACAAAAGTAAACACTGACCTCGAAAACAGTTCCAAAGACGGATAAAATAAATAACTACGTACAACGCTTTTACTCTCTCAACTACTTAAGAAATAGGACAAGTAATTGTTAATCACAAACAAGAAGCACTGAATAAACTACCATTAATCAATTTTATTTGCTACTATCATGCTATTCTAACCAACTATCTACAGAGTATTAGAGGGACATGAATTGCAGTCTCTTTCTCGGCTGATAGCCTTAATATGTACAGTGAGCGTTTCCCGTTACCTGCTTTTCCTATGTGCTCTGATACCTCTGTCCGTGTCACATCTGGCTCACAGATACTCGTACAAAACCCATCCTGTGAGACGGAATATGCCTGGGAAACAGTACTACAGTTTGTACCCACAGTGTATTTATATAGAGTAGGCTGGCCTAGTGGCTTACGCGACGGTCTGGAGTTTTGAGACTCTGTGACCGCGGGTTCGAACCCCACCCGTGGTATGGTTTGTATGCAATCGTGTCATTACGATTTCGTGAGTCATGAGACACAGTTGATGTAATCCAATTTTCTTTAATAATAAAAGTTACTCCCTCCTTTCCTTTAATTAAACTTTGATCCCTCCCTTTCCCTTATGCTTTTCTAAAAAAAAACATCTGTTTCCACAAGTCAGTGAAAAAAAGCACTAGATATTATATTGTCAGTTACTGTCTATTTTAATAAAGCAGGTGGTAGATAATTACTGGTTCCCTGTAGTTTTTCTTACTTGGTCTCCGAAGGTTCTTGGGTTCGCTTCATACATAACAGGAACTTGCACTATGGGAATGACGTAAACCCTTCTGGCCCTTTAAAGTGGTTTTCAACTTCATACCTCTGCCTTCCCAACACGAACCACGACCCCTCTCTCCCACATGAACTACGACCCCTCCCCACATGAACCACGGCCCCTCTTCCCCACATGAACCACGACCCCTCTCCCCACATGAACCACGACCCCTCTCCCCCACCACATGAACCACGACTCCTCTCCCCCCACCACATGAACCACGACTCCTCTCCCCCACCACATGAACCACGACTCCTCTCCCCACCACATGAACCACGACTCCTCTCCCCACCACATGAACCACGACTCCTCTCCCCACCACATGAACCACGACTCCTCTCCCCACCACATGAACCACGACTCCTCTCCCCACCACATGAACCACGACTCCTCTCCCCACCACATGAACCACGACTCCTCTCCCCACCACATGAACCACGACTCCTCTCCCCCACCACATGAACCACGACTCCTCTCCCCCCACCACATGAACCACGACTCCTCTCCCCCACCACATGAACCACGACTCCTCTCCCCCACCACATGAACCACGACTCCTCTCCCCCCACCACATGAACCACGACTCCTCTCCCCCACCACATGAACCACGACTCCTCTCCCCCACCACATGAACCACGACTCCTCTCCCCACCACATGAACCACGACTCCTCTCCCCACCACATGAACCACGACTCCTCTCCCCCACCACATGAACCACGACTCCTCTCCCCCACCACATGAACCACGACTCCTCTCCCACCACATGAACCACGACTCCTCTCCCCCACCACATGAACCACGACTCCTCTCCCCCACCACATGAACCACGACTCCTCTCCCCACCACATGAACCACGACTCCTCTCCCCCACCACATGAACCACGACTCCTCTCCCCACCACATGAACCACGACTCCTCTCCCCACCACTGAACCACGACTCCTCTCCCCACCACATGAACCACGACTCCTCTCCCCACCACATGAACCCGACTCCTCTCCCCACCACATGAACCACGACTCCTCTCCCCCACCACATGAACCACGACTCCTCTCCCCCACCACATGAACCACGACTCCTCTCCCCCACCACATGAACCACGACTCCTCTCCCCACCACATGAACCACGACTCCTCTCCCCCACCACATGAACCACGACTCCTCTCCCCACCACATGAACCACGACTCCTCTCCCCCACATGAACCACGACTCTCTCCCCACCACACGACGTCCGTCCCTCCTTCCTTACTACCGCTATTACTGCTGTCACGCTATCACCCTCTATCCCCTAGAGATCCCTCAGTCATTACAGTCACATGATACATCACCATCCACCTTGCAAATGTTATCCACAAAAGCGATGGGTGAGATTCCCAAAGCCCCGTACATCGTGTGTTGAAGCAAAATATCTCCTTAAACTGCGCAGGAACCCCGTACACCGTACTTCCACACTGTACGTGGGAGCCCCGTACCACCACCACACTGCGTGGGAGCCCCGTACCACCACACGCCGAGCGTGGGAGCCCCGTACCACCACACGCCGAGCGTGGGAGCCCCGTACCACCACACGCCGAGCGTGGGAGCCCCATACCACCACACGCCGAGCGTGGGAGCCCCGTACCACCACACACCGTGCTTGGGAGCCCCATACCACCACCACACCGTGCGTGGGAGCCCCGTATAACCACACACCATTCGTGGGAGCCCTCTACCCCACAGTAATAAGTGGCGCCAAGAGCGTGCTGGCGCCAGTATGGTGGCTACAACACTGGTCGATACACGCTACAACACCCACCTTCACCAGACGTCAATAATGCACACCACGCCAGCTCAAGTTTGTGCCTCAAGTTTGAGACTCAAGTTATTAGATACTTCTTTTCCGAATTTTGCCTTTATTGCACAGCATAGTTATCTGTGGTTTACAAAGACACGTGAACCAACGCTAGGACAATTGTATGAAAACATTTCGGTCCTGATCTCAGGACCGAAATGTTTTCGTACAAGTACGTCTCATTGCTCAGGTGTTTCTAAAACACGTGTGGTATCAATCACCACGGCTTATAACATTGTTATATGTGGCCCCCTGGCAGACTATTAATAATAATAATATGATTATTATATCTTTATACCTCTGATATACGCTTGATGAATATCGAAAGTATATTATATTTTATTCCTGGAGCCCGGTCCTGGGTAAGGCTCATCTTGTGCTTGTCTGGCCAACCAGGCTGTTGCTGCTGGCGGCCTGCTGGCCCACATATCCATCACAGCCTGGTTGATCTAGCACTTGGTGAAGAGACTTGTCCAGTTTCCTCTTGAAGACTTCTACACTTGTCCCAGCAGTGTTTTTATCTTGTGTCCACGACGATCCTGCCCTTCACTGGATTTATTTTACATTTCCTCCCATACCTCACGTATATATTTTCAAGTCTCTCTCTGTCTCTTCTCCGATCCAGCAAGTACATACTACTTAGGACTTTTGAGACGTTCCCGGTAATTCGAATGCTTTATCGGCTCTAAGATGACTAAATGATCTCTGTATCTGTTCCAGCTCTGATATTTTCCCCGCCTTGAACGGAGCCGTCAACACTGAACATTATTCTAAACGGGAGAGCATAAGCTATTTGAATAGTGCCACCAATGGGACACCTTCTCATTATCCATTCCATTTTCCTGGTTGTCATGACATTTACTTTATTGTGTTCTTTGAAAGGTCAGCCGACACGCAAAAATTTATGTTAGTCATCGAGCTCTGCATGGTCAAGGAGTAGCGACCTTATAATGCAAAAGCGTCGAAAGTGAGTATAAAATTAAGAGAGATATATAGACAATTATTAAAGTTTAACTCCTCTTGAGAAAGAACTATTAAAAAAAATGTGATAAAGCCACGTTTGGTTGATACGAAGAGTAAATAAACTAAATTGCTTTGACCAATATTTTGTGCATAAACTTTCGTCTTTTCCTTTAAGACACTCTCTTAGTTCCCTCATGAAGCGATACAATGGAGATGCTCACACTGTGTACCTTCCGAGACCAGATACTGAGCCAACACTTACGGCAGAGACGACAGCAATCATAAGAGTTCTCAACACAAACTCTCCAAGAAACACTGCCACAACACGGGTGTACACCACCGCCATTCTGAAACAATTACTGCCACAACACTGGCATTCTACAATACAGGTGTATAACACTGACACTTTACATGAACTACCCTTAAATCACTGGTGTACAACACCAACATTCATGGTGCCACTACCTTCGAACACCTTTATTTCTCCCCACTCGTAAACTTGTAAATGTAGTATCAACGCTTTACAATGTATCTACAGTGAATTCCGGGGAAAAGATGGGGATTATCGCCCCGGTGACTAGATTCTAGATTAGTGAACCTAAGTGTACAACAAATTTAAGACCAATTAAATAAGATTAATCTACTGGATTTTTTTTTTTTTGCAGGCATTTCTGGTCAAATATGTATAACCTAAAACACAGCACTTCAGAAACAAACACTAAATGCATATCAATGACAATACATACATATCTCTATGGCTAAAAGGTACTGCTTTAAGTAACATAAGTTACGCTAAAGCACAATGAGTTTGATGTTGCAAAGCTGACTGGGGATCCCTAATTTTACAAGCTGAGTACTTACATGGGCATGAATAAGAGTACGGTTATAGTAGTGTATTCAGTGTTATACTGGACAAGGTGTGGTGATGTCACTCATGGCTGTGTATGCGTGGCGCAGTTCACATAGCACGTAAAACAGTCGTAGAATACGACTAACTTCGAGCAGCTTTCAAGAATGGTTCCTGGAATCATTGGCCCCGCAGCCAGGAATCTGGCCAGGCCTCCTGAATGACGGCGGTTTGTGCTCGCAGTTTACAAACCTGTTAGGACCGCAGAGTCCAAATGTTAAGAAACAGTTTGTAATAATTTAGAGGTCAGTTGATGATATCCATTATATTTCAAGAGAATGTGCCAAGTTTTGCCATCTTTTTCTATAGGGTTATATTTCTAAGTGCACTTAATACACCCCCGCTTTTTAAATTATATATATATATATATATATATATATATATATATATATATATATATATATATATACATTTATTGCCCCGTTAAATGTGTTTCCCTATTCTCTCTAAGTTATTTCCGTGTGCAGATTTCTAACTATTCCTTCCAACAATTTCCAGGTGTGAATTACACATCTTTCTCGCCAGCGCTCCAGGGAGTACAGTTAGTTGACAGAACAGATGCAGGCTGTGAAAGTTCACCGCACATTCTTTAGCGCTGCAATTTCGTAAGCTTAAGAAGGGAATGTTAGTGTAAAACTATCTTTCAATTTATAGATTAAAAATGCTTTAAGGAATATCATGAATTTTGTACATGTTCTTTGAAAAGGTTCTTAACATAATTTTTCTTGCAGTTGTAACGCCTTGTCGTCTTTGCAGCTTAATTGTCTCATGGTCACTCTCAGGCCTTTAACATTCCTCACTCTGAAGTCAGTTTCGATGGAGTTTTGTACCGTTTCCTACACTGGAAAAGCTGAAATCTGACTTCATTGTACAACAGTTATGTATGACTTAAAAAGACACACGAACAAACACTACGACATAGTTACCAGAGAACGTTTCGCTCCTGGGACCTTGATCACTTCTCCAGGTCTCAGGCCCGAAACGTTTTATAACGTGTGTGTGTTTGCGCATGTCTTTTTAAACCACTTGTCGGTGTCCATTACCAATGTTTATATCATAGGTATCTGTGGTCCACTACCAAACTAGTTTACATCAGCTGGGAGGCTTGTTGTGTCCTCGATGGCTGCTGCTCTGACTGAACTTTGTTGACTACCAGTTGCACTCTTTGTATAAGTTTTGTTATAACATTGAAGATCATTCTGCCCAAATTTGTAGTCATTCCTCTCGTTTGCAATTTGTGTGCTCTCACGTTATGGTCACACTTACAGCCTTTCACGAAGTACGAGTACATTAAATATCAGTTTATAAATGTTGAATTGTAGAAAAGAAAGTGTATATGCTACAGCTGAGAAAGCTGCATTTGACACCTGTGTAATCCCAGAAGGGTGTAAAGCACTACTATCAGCGATCCCATAAACGCTCCAATATCACCGTTTAAGCAACATGCATTGCAAAAGTACATTTACACAGGGAATGTAATGAACTAAACAACGCATTTAGCAGCGAAGAGCAGAACTGTGCAAAACATAACCTAATCTTTTGTATATATAGTTCTACTGTCTTCAAACTATGTCCTAGAATTTGTATTGATAAAGCCACTGGATGACGAAACGTCTACATTAAAGATACCCAGATGTTGCATATGTGTCTAGTTTTCATCAAAACACAACCTGCACAGACTTCGTCCTTGTTTATCAAATTGACAAACATAAAACGCTGAATCATAAGAGTCTCCCTCAGGAAGTTTCAAAATGATAACTGTTATTCTCTTTCAAGTGGCGTTTCCTGCCCAGACCACAAAAATACTTACCTGGACAACTACGTGCTCCAAGTGTCTGCGAGCCGCTGGCAGCAAAGCTAGTTGACTAAATAGTCAACAACGAAGGCTTCGAAAGCAGAATAACTCTCGAAGTCAGTCACAGGGGTGAAGCCAGTCACAGGGGTGAAGCCAGTCACAGGTATGTTGAAGAGTAATTTAGTTCCCCGTCATCCATCATCTAACAAACGTCACTTCCCTTTTAACCCTCGACCAACCACACCCGAAGAAAAAAAATGAAGAAATGTATAAATAAAACACTGAAAGATCAATATAAGTAGAGGGAGGAAGGGTTGAGTCACCAGGCAAATTATATATGAGTCAATAGACAGATCAATAACCAGAGTGATTCATCTAAGAGTTCATCACCTACTCCATGAATCATTTTAAAATACACAATATACTCAACTAGTTCATTACACATAAAAAACAAATAAAAATCAGGCAATTTGTGGTGGCTATGCAGGTCACTAACAGAAATACTAGAACCTTTTCAACTCATTACAGGTAACCCTTTTATACTCTGGAGATTTTCCTCGAGACTCCTCCATTGAGACATCCCTCAGTGCCAGATCAACAAGGCTGTGATGGATATATGGGCCAGCGGGCCGCCAACAGCAACAGCATGGTTGATAAGGCAAGCATCAAACGAGCCTGGCCCAAGGCCGGGCTTCGGGAGTATGTGATATTACATCTTTCCTACTGTTTCGCAAACATCGCCGTCGCTTTTACCAAGACAACCAATAAATGGAGTTTCATGCATCACTCCCCTCCAGCTTCACCCATTGAAAGCCTTCTTACAAATCGTTATTCTGTCTGTCTAGAATAGTATACATCATTAACCGCGTGTAACGTCTCGCATACACACTTGGTGTATATGTGCAATGGATGAACCTCTGGAAGAGTTGGTTGGTAAGAATTCAGCCTTAAGTTAAGAAATCTTGCGAAGTTCCTGCTTAGTACCTAGTCTGATTATCATATTATTATGTTCCTTTAAAAAGACCCAGGGATGAGGGTTTACGTTCGAATGCTTACCTCGAATGAAAATATGGGCGAACATTAACTGTTTATGACTAGCTTCCGAGGTGCATTTCTGCAGCATCAGAAGCAGCAGCGTCAGCAGAGCCAAGTCACAGGCAGTGAGTCATGTAACTCCTATTGGGAGAACAGGAGTCATGCAACTCCTTTAGGGAAAACAGGAGTCACGCAAAAACTCTTGGGAAAGGGAACAGCAAAGCCGAATCAGACAGGAAGTCGTGCAACTCTTGAGAAGGAACAGGGGTCATGCAACAACTACTGAGAGAACGGAAGTCATGCAGCAACTCTTGAGATAGGGGATGAGAGTCATGCAACAAATCTTGGGGCAATGGAACAGCAGAAAGGTGAGCAAGTCAAGAGTCTTGCAACAGTTCCTGGAGAGAGGAAACAGTTAAGAGTAGAGAGGCGGGTCAGAGGCAGGGAGGCTTCTAATAGTTCTTGGGGGAGATGAAACAGCAGAGGGGCGAGCCAGAAGGGAGGCTTCCAACAATTCTTGGGGAGGTGGAACAGCAAAGCGGTGAGCCAGAGGGAGGGAGGAAACCTTGCAACAGTTTTTGAGGGAGAAGAAAGAGAGCGCTCCATCCGTCAATGGTCACAAGTTTACTGCCATGTTTATACCCAGCCAACACTTACTGTCGGGAACTCCTGCTGTAAAAACTTCCCTTTATACATTATTCACAAAGCACACGGCATGACCATCCGGCTCTGCCACGCCTGCATGTTTGTTACACAGGAAAGTTACATCTGGTGGTGGAGACGACACTGCTGTCCTTTAAAACTTTAGAAACCACACATTGTTTAATTTGGAGAAAGGGTTGCTGTCACAATCGTGCATACAACATACGCCATCATGGCAAGTTAGGGACCTCACTTCATCTAATTTTGTTTAAAATTAGGAGCACCTTCTGCCTCTGTCCATCTATGCATAAGGTTAAGAACATTTTCAGTTCATACAGTATATCCATTTATCCAGCCTCATACCACCCAACGTCGTTAATTTGTTAAGTTAGTTAGGCTAGGCTAAATTAATGTTGGTTATGTTATATTAATGTTTGTTAGGCTAATCTTGATTAGGTTATATTAAAATTGGTTAGGTTTGGTTAACGCTTTATATTAGGATAGGTAAATTATGTTAAGTTAGTGTTGATTAATCAAAACTAGCCTAATGTAAGCTAGGAACATAACGATTTAATAGCAGGTGGATATAAATACCCAGCCAAGCATTTTTTTTTTTTTTTGCACTTGCTGTACGTAGATTTTGGCATGTGTAAGTCGTTAGAAACCGCATGCATTAGTATGTATTGACACTATACCCGTGAGCAGATACACCACGAAACTGGTCGTACAGACCGCAATAATTCGGTCTAAAGATTACAAGTGCCTTAAAAGTATTATCTATTTTTTTTTGTTTTTTGTTATTCATGTAATTATTTTTCTTTGTTATAGTTACTCAGTTGTTTTTAAAATGTAAGATCTTACGAAAAGAATACTCCCAGGTCTCTCAGAGTTATCTTATGCTCCATGGTTTCATATTGTTTCATTTTTTAATTTTAAAGAGGATGGCTAGTCTGACAATGTTCTTCGTTGAACAACACTTGCCAATAATCCATTTGAAGATTTAGTCTCTATATATCTGGAGATTTCCAGTGTCCTCAGTGAATGTGATTTTAATATCTTTGTGTATATCAAATATGACAGAGTATACTGGGATGATTACTGTACCCCGAGAAGCATACTTTTTCAATTATGCTTTTGTATGCATTTAGTACCCTGTAACCATGGCAACGTTTCTTATAATCTATGTATATTACAAGAAATTTAACGGCCTTCCAGTTTAGCCAAGAGCGTCTTGCTCTACACTCTACAGCCAAGGATTGCTTAGCTTCGATTACACCTTTTTTTTTCGAACTTCCGTCTCAACGGGCTCAGAATCTTGATGCGGTGTAGCAGCTTAAATTAGGATGCGACTCTTGCTTTACTGCCACCCTAGTGAAGCAAGGCTACTTAGGGACTTATATACTAATTTTCGATGATATTGCTTGTACCTAAAATGTTTTCATACAAGTCAGGGCCTGGGTACACTCATCGATTCCTGTTTGCGGGACGTTGTCTATGCTCCTGGTCACGCCACTCAAGCTTCGTCAACCAACATGCCTACTTTGAAACTGTATTGAATTTAACTCCACCACTAGCACATCTGGTTCATTCTTCTCCCTCTACTGTTCTGAGACGGAAGAAAGTAAAGCACTGATGACGTCCCCTGTGATTCGTATGTGTTTTATGTCTCCTTGTTTTTGGTTATTGCATTTCAAATTATCTGCCCCTCTTCAGTCTCAGCAATTCCTCCGGAAATCCTGTATGTAGTAATCATGTTTCCCCATGTCGCCTTTTCCAGAGTAGCTTTACTCTTTCTTCATAAATGCACACCTTACTTCTAATCGCTGGCACACTAACCTTTCTTTGGTACGAAGTTCTTTATGTCAGTACCTCTTGACAACTAATAGTTGTTTGGTTTATGCACTGTATGTTGGTCATTAAGGCTGCATTTCACATGTAAACCATCAATCAAGAATACTTTAATGCGCGAAATACATATAGCAATTTCTGTGTAAATACACTGAGACACCTCTCGGTGTGTATCTTCATCAAATATCATATGACACGGAGGAAAACTGGATAATAAACCTTTCATCCATAAACATGTACAAGGAAAACACTTTCGCAAAGTAATCAATACATTTTTTCAAAGTGCTCATGTAACAACAGCTCATCTTCCTAGAAAAAATTATAACGTTAGCAGCGGGCGCACAAAACAATCATTACATTACATAACATTTCCCATTACCAGGTGGCAAGGCATCCGAAACACACCAGGACTCTCGTTTTAAGGGTGCAGTAATGCTGTTCCGCTAATGTACTGAGCTAAGTTTTATATGCAATATGTTAGTGGTGAGAATACACCAGCGCAATAACAGTATCATAAATAAATCGGAGTAGGAAAGGATACTAATCAGAAAATGGGGAGTACCTGAACAGCCCGTCTCCGATTTACACCGCGTGCGTGGACAAACTGAGGAACTGGGATATTCCTGAACTGCATCAGTAAGTCGCTCTTTTTCGTTATTGTTGGTTAACTATATGTGAATATAAATATTTTAACTTAACCAAGAACAACAAATATTAAATTTCCGGCAGAAATCAACGAACTGTAATTCGAGCGGAACTGTGCGTCCTACCTTGAGAATGGGTTGACGAAGTGAACCGGACACCGTGCTATATTATACCAAAGTCACACGCCTTTTTCACACAATCATTACTTACTAAGTGCAAGATCAACCAGGTTGAAACCAGGCTGGAGGTCTGATAGCAGCAACAGAAACATGAATAATATGGCGTTGTGTGTAAACGGTGTGGGGAAGCACAATTTTGGCAAGGAAGGAACGAGTGGTAAAATTTCAAGGGAGCCTAGTAGTGGAAAATTCTAGAGCGGCCAGCAGAGGCTGACATCGAGACTGTCAGCTTTGCTGACATTGTCTTTTTCCTATCCGTCCCCGGAGGAGGGAGGGTAAAGGGCTCTTAATCTAAGGAAATGAGGCTACCTTCCCCTTCCTCGATTCAAACCTAATTACCATCATAACACTTGACTCACAGTAATCAAGATAATCAGGACCACACAACTGCAAGTAACGAGAATAATGAAAATGATAGCCAATGAAAACTGTATTGTCGACGAGCATAAGACATAGGACCTTGTCTTCTCGAAGAAGCCTGGCAGTTTTCTTCAAGAGCGCCCTAATAAATATGGAAATCTGCCTTCCCTAACCCCCTCCCAAGACAGGGCCGGGAGAAAGGGTGTAAGTGTAACGTAGTCGTAGTTTAAAACCTATATAAACTACCAAAAAAAAGCAGCAATAATTTCATACATACATAACCGCGAGCACTTACTAAGATGCAAACAAAGGATTCTAAACCGTATTAAACTGAGACCAACTAATTTTAAACTTTTACGAGTCAACCAGAAACAAATATTAAAAGCCTTTCAAAGCACACCTTAAAGCCCATCAGGAAAGGGAGGGGAAGTTTTAAAGCAACACAAACCAGTTTGACCAGTGTCCCTCCCACAACAGTCGCCCACCATTCTACCAACACCTACGTACTCTATGTACTTACATTTCAACTTGATCGTCAGCTTAACGCATATACAGAGATGTATATCTTTGTGTATTTCAATGCACAGAGGTTACTTCAATTCTGTTTTAAGGATTAACGTACACCTCATGTTAGTATACGGGTAAAATGCAGCCTCGATGACCCACGTGCAGTCTATAGGCTGTGGACATAAACTGACCCATTTCCACAATTCACAACTCCAACTAACCAATTAAACAACGTATAATACTAAGTAGTAATAGTGCATATCAAGCCGAGTAATGCATCTGTAATTAAGCAGGTGTACTTGAAAATATTAGATAATATTAATCATGCAAGTTCATGTTCTCAGTACCACCCTACATGCGGTATGTACTAGCGGCCTAAATTTACTATCCCTCTAATACCAAAATTTGCAACATATATTTAAAATTATAACGGCGACTACAAACTAGCAACTGGTTACATAAGAAAAACGATGCACCAGCACTGGTGGTGCAAAAAAAAGAGCAGCAACTTGGGTGTGTCCAACAACATTGTTAAGGTGAGATGTATCAACACCAGCCACTGTGTAGTCATCCTTTGTGTTATGTATGACGCACGAAAAACCTTTCACATCTTATGATGTCAGCTTTTTTTCTTTTGCGGGGTGGTCGGGTAAGCCAGCGAAGGACTCACTCAACTCGCACGCGCGCGCACACACCATTCAATGTATATACATTGATACACATCTCTCGGTCCATATACACATACGTACAAATGCAGAAAAATCGCTTGATGAGTAAATCTTAAAATGACCCACGTCACCAAATTTTTCACTTTTTTTTTCTATTGAACAATATACCACCAGCAGCAACCCAAAAGAGTCGCCCTCGTACTTCCCAATCCTCATCTTATCTCCAGTACGCCTTGTTTATCCTTCCTGTCTAACCATTCACGCCCACACACGCAAACTATACACCTTTTATACCCCTGAATACATTTTTCACTAGTAATAAACATTACTTAGTATGCAATACGGCAGAGATAGACGCCAGATGGTTCATTGAAAAGTTAGTGGACACCGATGCAGGTGCACACTCCGACCATTCCCGCCCACAGCACGCCCACACCCCACCTCGCTCCCTAACTTGTCCGGCTAGCTGCTGACCACAGTAAAATGCACAGTGCATATAGAAGGAGCGCGTATATCCCGCACACATCATTCCCTCCTACACACACACACAATACACTTTATGAAGTGGTACTAAAAGTATCCCACACAGTTTCAAGAGTAAGTATAATTGGACCCTGGAGGTCACATATCAGTAAAGTCGATCGACAGTAGTTGATTGGCGGGTCCGGGACTATGACAACCCCTGCAAACGTACTTCAAGGTATTCTCTTTGGGATCGATCTAAGGAAAAGTGCGAGGATGTCATATTCACATTTATTGCTATACGTGGTACGCAGTTTAAAAGTGAAGTTGGTTGTGCTTAAGAATCTCAAACTGACAAAAGAACCTTGTGCTTGAGTATGTCAAACTGACAAAAGGAACTAAGAAAAAAAAAACAGGAAAAAAATATATATATAATAATTAAAAAAAAAAACAGGTTTACGGACACGAGAGTCGAAGTGGAAAAAAACGAGGCTTTCCGTAACAAACAATTCCTACTGTAATGTGAAAACTAAGATACAAGAAAGAAATGTATGTCTGCCAACAAACAAGTAAAATACGAAAAGCTTCAAAAGCTGAAAAGGAAATCTGATGAAATTTTTCTGGGTATAACAATACAAACAAGTTGATGTAAACATAGACAAACACGCTTTATAGTTCATATACAGCAACACCCTCAAGACCAACTACAGGAAAAGCTCCAAGCCACCGTGAAACTACAATACAAACAAAATTACTTCAACTTTGATAGGTCTAACTTATTTCACTACCCTGATAAACAGTTGAATAAATCTGATTTTGTCCTAGTCTCCTGAAGGTCACTCAGGAGGTTCTTTCCTCTGAGGGTTGGCAACAGTCACCTTAGTTGACTGAAAATTCTTCATTATAATTGGCGGTAGTGGAAAAAAATGGTTTTACATCACACTTGACGGTGTAAAATCAAATTATGCTTCATTATATCTGACGGCTGTGAAACAAGGAATTATATTAGAATGGAAAGTAGTTTGTAACAAAACATGGACTTGTCATTGTTGTTGTTATTTATGACATTGTAGTTAGAGATCCATTCTGGCTTATGACGATGTAGTAAGAAAAGAGGAAAGACAGTTAATAAAGCAGTGAGAACAGAGGGAGAGCAGTTCGAATAAAGATGGGAAACAGTGAGAATAAAGGCGGAAGAGCAGTGATTATAAAGGCGGGAGGACAGGGAAGAGAGAGGTGAGAATACAGAAGGGAGGACATTCACATATTAATGTTAAATACTAATTAAACCGTTTAGTTGGTCGATTGTATACACACTGCAAGTTACTATTACATAACATAATTTGGCATAGTACTGGGTAAGCAAGGTGTCTTATGGACTCGATATCGGGTTAGATATTCTACAGTGTCTTTGTTTTACGTTCAGCATGAAAAACCTACCGCCAGTGGGACGCAGGCAACAATATGATGTAATATTAACAAGGACAAGATTCAGTTGCTCCACTACGGAAGACTGGAGGAAATAAATGCAAATTATTTAAAAGAGCGAGTCTCGTGTGCGAAACTTGGGAGTAATGTTAATCTCACATTCAAGGATCACAACAATATTGCCACTGATAACGCAACGAAAATGGTAGGATGGACATCTAGAACTTTCAAGACAAGAGATATTGAGCAAATGATGATATTCAAGTCATGTGTTCTCTCCAGGCTGGAAAACTATACTAACGGCCCCCTTCTAAGCAGGCGAGATTGCCGAGCTGAACGCCGGGCTCCGGGAGTAGAAAAACTCTTCGAAAATGCAGAGAACTTTCATTTAAACATCTGAACTATCATAATTTACAAATGGAAAATCTTGGAGGGAATGGTCCCAAACCTGAACACTAAAATTACTCGGTATGACAACAAGAGATTTGGCGGACGGTGCAAAACGCCTTCATTAAAAAGCAGGGGTATGACGAGTATACTGAGAGAGAACGCGATGAGTGTCAGTAGCCCCGATTTTTCAACGCCCTCCATGTATAAGTGAAGTTACCAACAATCCTCCACCTGTCTTCAAGAGAGAACCTGACAAATTCATCAAACAAGTTCCTGATTTCCTGGGCGGTGTGGCCAGCAGTGACAGCCTAGTTGATCACGTCTTCATCCACCAGGAGGCCTGGTTTGAGACCAAGCCGCGGAGGCGTTGACCGTTAAGCCAGCAGAAGGTCTCTGTCAAACGACCAAATGTAATTTGTTTCCCTGTCATTCCATCACACAGGATGGGCCACATACATAGTGGTGAAATCTGCCAGCCTGAGTCGAAAGAAAATGACCCACGCCAGGAGAAATTTTTCCATTTTCTTGACAAACAAAATACCACAAGTACCACCCGGGTTCACCAGGCATCCCCACACCAGGTATCCCTGGAGTGCAGAGCACGACAACACCTAGGTATTCACACGACAATTTTATATTTATCCATTGGTCGTGAAATTACAGCGTGCATTGAAAAAAATATGTTTGAGGAAGAAAGAGGCGATTTTTAGACGAGTGGCATTGTCCGAAATACGGCTGGGAATATAATATTGAAAACATTTCAAATGTTTACCATGTAATTTCAGGACGGAGAAATATAGAGGTAACAGCAGAAGCTTCAAGTGTAGGATGATTGTATAAGGGTAAAAAATGTGAAAATACACTGTACTGTAATTAAAAAAAAAAGTTTAGTTAAGCCTAGTCTGGCTCACGAGGATGAAACACTGCTGTATAAAACTGATTAGTGAAAAAAGGTGTTCTGGCTGTGGAATGAGGATAGCAAGTAGGGAAATCTAAATTTTACTCTTTGAAATAACAGCGGTAGCAGAACTTTGTTGAATTTTGCCACCATGGTGAAAAACATGCCCAAAGTGGCACGCGTGAGTGCGCGCGAGTGTATTATATATGTATATGTCGTGCCGAATGGGTAAAACTGGTCAATTAGCAAGAACTCATTTAATTATTTTTTTCTAAAATTTTCATTTATGTTAACGTAAAAATTAATAATTTTGTACCAAAAGAACCTTAGAAAACTTACCTAACCTTATTATAACAAGCGCAATTTAATTTAGCCTAATCCAACTAAATATATTTTAGATAAGCTTACAATAATTTAATAATAAACAAATACAATGAAATATTTTTTTTTTGTTAGGTTCAGATTGATTTTTGCGAAATTATTGCATACACAAATTTTCGCTTGCCTTATTCGGCAAGAAGAGCGTTGCTATTTAAGCCAAAATCGTAAGTTTTATTCGGCACCACACACACGCATCTGTATGTGTATGTGGAGGGGGATAAGCCTTAGGACTCTTTCTCAATCCCTCCAAGTGTGAAATCATCACGACAAACCAGGAAATAATTACAGCTGTGCGAACAATCCTTGAAGCCTCAACTACCACCCCATCGAAGAGCATCCTATTGGGAGCACCGCTGGGTCATCAGGCCACTGACACAATCCTCAAAGACAAACTAAATGACCTGAAAAGGATGGAGGGAAGAATAAGTGATCTGGATGCCCATGATGCTCTGTATCTCTTCGCAAAGTATAACTCTGCCAAGACTAACTTACTTCTTGAGGTGTGCAACCTCCTTTGACAATCCAACATTTAGTGAATATGACGCACTCCTGAGATCTATCTTTAGGAAAGCACTGAATCTGTCACTGGAAGATCACCAATAGGATCAAGCAACTCTTCCAGTGCGACTGGGAGGTATTGGAGTGCGCAAGGCAACGCAGGTAGTATTAACTGCATTTCTGTTCTCGTATATGGCTTCCAGTGAACTAGTAAAGGAGATTGTCCCCAAATGTTTGAGAGGTGCTGTAGAAGCTCAAGACCCAAAGTTTATCGAAGTAGCCACGCAGTGGAACAGTCTTGCAGATTCTTCAAACAAATCAGCGCCTCCCAGAGAGCACAAACAGTCCCACTGGGACAAACCAATCGTTGAAAAAATCGCCAATACAATGCTCAACAACGCCTCGGGAAAGGAGAAAGCTTATCATTTAGCGATGAAGGCACAACATTCAGATTTCCTTGTAGCTGTTCCTTAAATTCCTCCTTAAGCACTCGGCCCGACCCGCAGGCTATCCGAATTGGTGTAGCTCTTATCCTAACCGCCCCCATACTCACCGAACATAGGTGCATTTGCGGTAGGTAGTCAGCTGATCAATTTGGACTACAAGGTCCCACCGAATTAACTCTGACGAGGATACTAGAGCGATGCAGGAAGATCTAATAGACTGATGCAATGGTAGGAGACGTGACAGATGCAGTTTAATATAGACAATACCAAGTTATTAGCGTTGGAAAGAAAAATAACCATGATAATTATAAACTAAATAATGTAGATCTTAATATCACTAACTGCGAAAAATATTTAGGAGTTCTGGTTAGCAGCAATCTAAAACCAAGACAACGTGCGTAAGTGTTCGCAATACAGCGAATAGAATTCTTGGCTTATCAAAAAGTATAAATAGCAGGAGTCCTCAGGTTATTCTTCAACTCTATATATTGTTGGTTAGGCCTCGCTTAGATTATGCTGCACAGTTCTGATCACCGTATTACAAAATATATATAAATGAGCTGGAAAACGTACAAAGAAGGATGACAAAGTTGATCCCATGTATCAGAATCTGCACTCTCTAGAAAAGCGTAGAATTTGGGGAGATATGACAGGTTTATAAATAGAAAACAGGAATAAATAAAGGGGATGTAAATAACCAAGACAGGACTCACAGCAATGGTTTCAAGTTGGAAAAAGTTTGATCTTGAAAGGATATAGAAAAGCACTGGTCTGACAACAGAGTTGTGGATGAGTGGAACAAACTCCCAAGTAACGATAATGAAGTTAAAACGTTGTGTTGTTTTTAAAATTAGACAAATACATGAGTGGGTGTGAGTTGGACCAGACTAGACTGGGCCAATAGACGACTTGGACTTGCCTAGCATGGGCCAGTAGGCGTGCTTCAAGTGCTCATTCTTTATGTTATGTCTGTCATACGTCAGAAGGGAATTATGTCAGGCATGAGGAGGTCAACATCAAGCGAAGTCTCTCAACAGCCCGTTGCCCAGGAGAACGGGAACCTCAGATACAGAGGTCTGATGGAAGTCAAAAGAGTCCAGGTGTCACCATACTTCCCTGAAAGGACGATACGTAGATTGCATGGGATACACTCTACGTTGGCTTACACCTACTTGCCATATTCTGAAGCCGAAAGGGGTGGGGCCGCCAGTTTCAGGGAGACCCAGATCAACAAATACAGAGGGATGCCACCATGCTATAACTTCGTCTCAGTAGGGTCGGAAACCCTCGGTGCATAGGCCAAGTATGCTCTAAAATTCCTGAAAGAGTTAGGTAAAAACTCGTCACAGAAACCATGGACTCCAGAGTGGCCAGGTTCCTCTTTCAGACTTAGTGTTGCAGCATTGTAGGCACACGGCTCACCGCCGGGGAGCTGGATGAGGTATTTGAGATGTAAGCCCTGAACTGTCATTTATGTTGCTCTCCTTCCTATTGTATTTTTGTTAATGTATTTTGTTCTTAAAGTTCACAAAATATATGGAAGGGGGTGGTAGGAGAAGAAAATATTCAAACAGCTCCGGGTAGAATCTTGAGTTTACCCTTAAGTACATTTATTCTCTTCTCTGATGATGAGGATCCCCAGTCCAGTTTTGGAAGTGGTACCTCCACACACACACACATATATATATATATATATATATATATATATATATATATATATATATATATATATATATATATATATATATATATATATATATGTGTGTATGTGTGTGTGGTGTGTGTGTGTGTGTGTGTGTGTGTGTGTGTGTGTGTGTGTGTGTGTGGGGGGTAGGTAGGTAGGTAGGTAGGTAGGTGGTAGGTAGGTAGGTAGGTACCACTTCCAGAACTGGACTGGGGATCCTCATCATCAGAGAAGAGAATAAATGTACTTAAGGGAAAACTCAAGATTCTACCCGGAGCTGTTTGAATATATATATATATAATGTATATATGTGTGTGTGTGTACCTATTCGGTACACATATGTACCGAATAGGTAAAACTTGCGATTTTGGCTTAAATAGCAACGGTCTTCTTGCCGAATAAGGCAGCGAAAATTTGTGTATGCAGTAATTTCGCAAAAAACATTTTGAACCTAACGAAAAAAAAATATTTCATTGTGTTTGCTTTTTATTATTAAATTATTGTAAACTTATCTAAAATATATTTAGTTGGATTAGGCTAAATTAAATTGCGCTTGTTATAAAAAAGTTAGGTAAGTTTTCTAAGGTTCTTTTGGTACAAATTTATTCATTTTTACATTAACATAAATGAAAAAACATATATCTTTAAATGTATATGAGAAAATTTCAGAAAGGACCTAATTTTAAATGAGTTCTTGCTAATTGACCAATTTTACCTATTTGGCACGACATATATATACACACACACACACGTAGAAAAAATATTTGGATTTCTCCGTAAGGCCGTTTGAATATGACTCTTCTACCTCTGCACAAATACATATACTTTACGTAAAATAGTACAAAAAGTTTAAAAGATACGCTGATGGTAGAAAGGTGTTGGAGTATAAAATGAACAAGGTTTGAGGGATACACTACAATTGCAGAGATGGGTTTGTCAACCTTTACATTATATATGCAAGTCAAGTAAATGGCTTACAACAGGTTGACGAAGAGTATACAAAGTGTACAAGAGTTTTTATTATACTGATGAATTCACGGGTAAGCACTAAACTCGTAAGATTGACATAGTAAATGGGGAATGGGAAAGGAATAATCAGGTTTGATCTGAGCAATGGAATGGATAGCTGTAATTACCAAGATCACGGGTATTGCGACCCCAGAATTGGGCCCCAATGTATATATATATTTATATGTGAATAATGTATATTTTCCATTTTCTATAATTTTATATTGCTGATATTCTCGATAATAGCTAAATCGTTAATATCGTGCTTTATACTATTATTGGAGTATTATTTCACATTATTTGACTTAGCTATGTTCATTAGGTAGGATGTAATATTATAAATTATGACACTAGGCTTGTTGCTGGGAGGCGTCACGTGATTCCACCTGAGGTGGGTGGCTGCTGCTCCTTCCTCGAGAGCACTACGCAGCTGGACATCGTTGAGTCAACACCTCTCTCCTCTGTCTGCTTGTTTTCTCGCCATTTAGACTGTGTGGTAGAGTATGTGTTCGGTGGTGAGACGAAACATACTTCTCAGGACTCTGTGTAACTGTTCACAGAGGATAGACTAGACAGTGATTTTCGACGTTTTTCTGGGTTGTGTGTCACATTGACACTGAGATAACTCAGGTCTCTAGCTACAGCTCCTGACCTAATTCGATAAGGCATCTGTGCACCGCCACAGTTTGGGATTGTTTATGCTGAACCTAGCTTCAGTAGAAAGGGAGTTTTGTGACTGTTTTGGAGGATCTATTGATGGTTCCCAGTTAGGGTCGATTTTGTATCTCCTTGTTCCTGACGCTGTGTTGCTGTTGCCTGTTATATTGTTGTTCTGCGAATTGGTCATTTTACTGGTCAGTCAAGCTGTTCTGATTGTCAGTTTGTTAGAGAAGCTAGCTTATGAGAAGTTCAGTCGGACACTGGTTGAGTCGAGTCTTAGTTACCTGGAGCTCACTCATACACACTTATATTCTTATTTGCATATATCTGTATTATTGTACTTCAGAGTCATTTGGATATATGTGCCCTCAGCACAGTCATTGTATATGAGAGCAGTGAAGGAGCTAACCTCCTAATTAACCTCCTAATTGATATCTTAATTAATATCTTTATATTTGATTTACTTTGTTACCCTAGATTTTCCCACTTTGATAATAAACATTTTAAATATATCTGTTTGGTTAGTACCCTATCAGTTGCAATCCTCTTAAGATATATAATATGTTGGATAACTGGACCAGGATACTGACTTTGTTACAAAAACCCAGTAACAGGCTGGATGCTAGAAGGGCTATCCTTTCTAGTGTTCACTGGAGATGTCTATTACTAATAGATATCGTGTCATTTTGTAACAACGGGCCCTTTACGAGCATCAAGGCACCTCCGGAAAAGGTAAGAGTGACAAATGGAGAAATGCAGAGAAAAAAAATAGAGCAAAGGTGCAGAACAGGGTGAAAAGTTTTAGCAATGCTGATGGCTAAAAACATTCGTGGGATATTTACTTTCCCGGGCTCCATATGAACCTTTCAAAAAATGCCAAGATTTTAAATTAGTAAATCAGCGGTGGGTCCTGTCTACCGCAGTCCCTGTCTCACACGAGATTATGGTTAAAAGAATAACTTCCATGGAAACGGACTCTACTGACGCAGTAGCTATTTATACATATGTAGGGATAGCTGGTGGGGGGGTTCTGATTAGATCTGCTGTGACAGGTTTATCATATATGGCTAGGTAGTTCTGCCATGGAATCAAACCCTGAATTTCCTGCTTCCGGTATGATTAAAATCGTCTCTGAATATATTTTTGCACGAAAAAAAAAATATTCGTGTGATTTAATTAAAGTTAACAAGAAAAAACTGAATGAAATTTGAAAACGGATACTAGATGTAAACTCTGGAAATGCTTCTAGGTTAGGAATCCCTAGAATACAATACTATACTTGCCATACTGTTGGCTAATGGGATAGTTTGTATTCGTTTATTGATACCTGTGGCCGGTTTTGAGAGCCCTATTTTAGAAGCCTGGATTGAGGCAAAACTTCATTGTTGACGGTATTGCCAACCAAGCTGTTGGTGACAGTTGCCAGCATGCCTACATAGGCCTCACAGCCAGGCTGATTTGGCACTTTCAGGTACTAGCCTCATTTTCTCTTAAAACCTCTACCTTCGTTCCGACAGTTTCTCACATCTATTGGCGAATCTTACCTAACCTAGCGATAGGAGGCTGAGGAGTTGTGGGTCACTTATGTTGACAGTGTTCTCTAATTGTGACTATGGCACTTGCTATTCACTGGAATTATTTTACACTTCCTCCCATATCTCTCACTCCACTAAATTATGGTAGTGTGTAGATTGGGCACGTAACCTTCAAGTACTTTCAAAGTGTATACTATATAATCAGGTACTGTATATTTTTTCCGAGTAGTTTAGATGTTTTACTGGCTACTCATCAGCATTATCAACAATCTGGTTAACCCCCTACCTTGCCTTCTGACACTCCTCCACAAATTCGTCTATACACACTATTCTCAAACACCAAAAAATACTACCATACTCGTTGTCCCTAATAACTAGGATCTCCTCACTCTCATCACTACCCGTACCGTCGTCGTCTCTAGGTAAATTGGATGGATCCATAGCAGTCAGTCTGGTTGCCCAGGTGTCTGATTCCTATCACACAGGTAGGGCGAGCAGAATGGAAGGATGACATGTTCGGGAAATGGGGGAAATTGAAGGAGATGTGTTTAAATTAGAAACAGGACGGGGGGAGAAAGGGGAGTCAAAGCTAGTAGCAACGGAGGCTAGTGGAAGGGAAGGAAAGCCCCTTCATGTGTTTATCTCCCACAATTGAGCAAACTGAAGCCCGCCACTCTGGGAAATGTAACGTCACCTCAACATCTATGATAAATGTGTCACCGCCCTCACCAGCACCCATCAAATACCACCGAATGAGAATGTCACAAAATCGTGACAGTAAGAGAGAGGAAGGAGTACTGGGGACCAATCTCAAGACCTCACTAACAACACTAGCACTGCACCGACTAAGCCTCCAGAGTACAAAATCTTCCAAATCGACGAATAAATATCACGACTTTTACTCTCTGGACTCTTCTGCGCCATACTTCCTATTCCGTGCACGACTGCATACGAGACCTGCCAGGTGGATATTTAATAAAACATGTTGGTGCTTGGTAATTTCAAGTCTGAATAATAACTGCACCAGCTAGATCCAAATATGTTCCTTTTTCTAAAACATTTAATGATCTCTGCTACTTTAACTGTAATTTAGACAAATAATTCTCAACAGTTATTTTCAATATACTAACACATGTTTCACTCCAAAGAGGGAATTATTATTAATACTATATGGTAAGGTGGAAAGAGATGAGCGGAGACGGTGGTGGCCAGTAGTAGTTTATATTTACACAGAGTAGGCTTGTGCAGTAACTTCATGGAAAAAAAGGCAGCTTAAAGTATGTAAAGAAGCAAATGCACATTTCCGGCATTATATTTTATAATGTAATACATTGCAGAAATACAGAATACCACTAATAATTATAATGTACGGTAATTACATAAGGTTACTAGTACCTTTTTAATTTACTGGATTTGCTGTAATTAGATCATGATAATTAATATACAGTGCCTTAATATTGCAACAGCCAACACTGTAATGGATAACTACAATGGTAGATTAATTATAGCGTTTTTATGAATTTATAGTTGTATGCTCACTCTGGCAGTGCCCAAATTAACTCCTCTATGTATATAACCTAATTTCAAATAAAAACATTATGAACACTTGCACGTGTGCAGTCTAAATATTATTAGAGAAAGTACAAGTGAAACGATACAGTTAAGATAATTAAAAACAATATCCTTGAAATCAAACAAAAATCTCAATTTGCTACATTCACTGAAAAAACTGGTTGTATCAAGTTCATACACTGATGTTATTTGCTTACCACTGCAACTCTTAACCCAAGCTGGTAACAAAATGCTGCCAAAACAAAAAATAAAGCTGGCTTACTAACACTAAAAGGGGAAATTACTGACGAGACTTTTCTCAGCTTTTCAGAAAATAGCGATGTCATGGCATTGATTAGGACAACACCGAAAATAAACTTATTAACGCAACAAAAGTAATAATAGAGGGTAACATTACTGCAACCTGGCTCAGTTTGAGGACCTGGTCTCAACCCTGCAGTCTCTTCTCACCAAGCAGTAAATATATGCTTAGCTGGGTCGCATCCTGAAGACCAAAGGAGCCCAGCTGGGTCCAGAAGCATCCCACCTCCATCTGAGTCTATAAACATTCCACCTTAAGCCGGGACCAGAAGCATCCCACCTCCATCTGAGTCCGGAAACATCTCACCTTAAGGGGTACAGAAGCATCCAATCTCCAGCTGGGTCCACGAACATTAAAGAGGAAGATCCTTGGCCACCGCCTGACACACACACTTATCATCTACTCAGTTCACCATATGGCCACTTCACAATAATGCTAAGAGCTGCTATTACTGTTTATAAGTATCAGCTGCAGACGAGGATGTAAACGTTACAGACGAGAATTATTTAACCTCTACCTCACGTTTTTTCAATTATTATTTTTATTATGAAATTATTATAGTAAATTATGAAAATGCATTTTAATTATACTTCTTGGAGCATAGGTGAGCAATATACCGGTATAAGAGTCATAAATTAGATCTGAAAATAAAGTTCAAAATCTGCATACTAAATTTAGTCCTTCAGAGAGCAGCAGGCACGGAAACAAGGCTTCTGAACACGCTTTCTTTAAACTATCTTCAAGAGAAAGTGACAAAATTCTTCAAACAACTCCTGATCAGCCGGCCCATAGTGCCTACGTTAGACTGAATGCCGCAGGCACCAACAACCTGACTGACTAAGACATCAAACAGGTGACCTGGTTGAGACTGGGTTGTGGAACCACTGATCACTGGAACTATCACCAGATAAATGTGGTCTGCTGCCCGTGTTGTTAGTGTGTGGAGAGTATGAGAAGCTTTTGATATACTCTAATCTTAACCAGCTTGAAAATAAACAGCTTAATAGTAGCGTCCCCTATCAGATAACCTTGTTAAAGACCAAAGGTCTCGTGTTACAAGTTTTTCCCATGTACTCGTAAGTCCTCATATAAACAGCTGGACGCCCATCGTGCAGATGCTTGCATACTGCCACCAAGTAAATGCAGGAGGTGCGAGTACTAAGTGAATAGCAATAATAATAATAAACTTCATAAAGAAATCGCTCACGTTGTTTATATTGTTTTCAATGAACTAAGAAACAATGTCCGAAAGAACAACACAGATAAGACCCATACCTTAAAAAAAAAGTAAAAAAATAGAGAAATTTCCTTTTGTAGAATAAAAATAAACTGCCGACTAACTAAGCCAATTGTTGCAAACTTTCCGCAGAATGCAAATTTTTCCAGTTCTACTTAAGCCAGGTGATACTGATAGTCCAAGTTCTTACACACGCTGAACTTGCCTGTTTCCCTATGATCAGCGGCGCTTCATTGTTGATCAGAGCAGAAACTAATACAAAGACTCAAACCAGCTGTCTGCCATTCTTCAACAGAGGTGTACAATGTAATCCCTTTAGGGAAGCAGGCAGGATTATCAGGATAGTGAGAAACGGGGACACACACGAAAGTGTTTTAGTGCATCTGTGCAGCATTATTTTCTCTGTGGCATTTTTTCATATTTACAGAGACGCGTTTTCTGCCGATTCCTTCCCGTGTAGTGCCTTTCTTCTTACCATCCATCCTGTGTAACACGGTGACTATGTGAACGCTGTGTGTTGGGAATGAGGGCCCTGCCAAGGTTCCTCCTGATGATATTGTTAAAGTCTTCCGTGTTTTTCCATGTGATCTACGACAATGACACCATGGAGGCAAACTTGGAAACAGGAAATCCCAGCGTGACTCTTAGCCTCACAGTAACGTAAAACTAAAAACTGGAAGCGATTCAAACTTTAGATAAGTGAGGGTAGAAGACCGAGCAGAGGAAGGAGAAAAAATGTGAAGGGAGAAGGGAGAGATGAAAGGAGGAGACGAAAGGGTGGTGTGAGGAAATAAATGAAGGTGGTAAGGAGGGAAAAGATATGAAGGGGGTGGGAAGAAATAAAGAGGGTGGGGAGATAATGGGGACGAAAATGAAGGAAGAGGTCATGTAGGGAAGGTTGAAGATGGAGGGGAAGATGTAAGAGGAGATAAATGGGAAGGTTGAGTGGAAGAAGAGGAGGGGGTTACCACAAAAATTGCAAGAGATATCCTTACTCAAATAAAGTGGAGAGCCAACAAAGAAGAGCTCAGGAGTAGAAACATCATCCATATACGTAGTGTGAGAATGACAGCTCCCTCATGTGTTGAGTGAGAGGAACCCTCAAGTCACTGATAGGCATTTACACAGACCCCAACACAGAGCTGGTGACAGGTATTATTCAACACATGTACACTATATGTGGGCAAGTTTCTCCCATACATGCACTGCAGGTTCCTCTAGTCTTCACACTACTATCTAGTGTTACGATTCTTAAAAAAATATGTAAACAAGGAACTTGCAAAATGTTGCACACACACACACATACAGTACTTGCAGTTTTCAGTTTGCATACCAGTGACAATCTGTGATCGTTTTGGAGGGTTCTTCTACCACTACATAATAGTCCGGCTTGAGGCCAGGTTTTCCTGTTGGCTGCCTTTTTTCGCTAGGCTGTTGGCGTTAGCGGCCCGCAAGTCAATGTTGCCATCACAGGCTCACAGCATGGCTGATCTAGCATTTGGAAGAGGTATAAGTCTGGTTTCCTAGTGAAAACCTTTATTGGCTTTGATATTAATTATTAAATACCAGTGTATAAAACATTACCCTCCAAAGCCGTTATTAGTACATTTTTAAGGATTTTTGCTGTTTTGCTAAGAACCGGCATACATAAATTATAGGAAATCTATGATAATGGCATGAAAAAAAAGGATATAATATTTGCAGTTAATTTAATGGTGTTATAATGAGAGGGTCAGAATGCTATGGTTTAAATACTTTATAATATATTTTCGTTTATTGGTACAAATTACGCGTATGAGCTGTGTGTGTAAACTACATTAGCTAATGTATAATTAGGATATGAAGAAAAGACACGTTGCAAAATAAAACTTTTATTGGGACAACATTTCGCTCAACGTTGAACTTGATAATCGTATACACAGCTTTCTCTGCAACTTGCATCTTTGTCACTAATATCGGCAGTACGCCATTTAGATCCGTAATTAGGCGGTCTCACACTGAAAGGTTAAGCTTGGTCTGGTTAAATGAAAGTGGCTTAGGAGAGGTAAAATGTTGCTATGTGTAGTTTAGACAGATTCACTGAGGTTGGTGGTGCATCCCAGTCACGTTCTGAAGAGACTACCACGCTCTTTTGGATTGGCACTTTTTAACACAGTTTCCTAGCCAGTGTTGACGAGGCTCAGCTGCTCGTTCAGTGCATCATGTGTTGGTAATGGTGAACCCATCAACCCGAACCACCACCAGTCTCAGACCAAACCTATTCCTCTATTCCAGCACATCGATATATATATATATATATATATATATATATATATTTTTTTTTTACATATAAATGCTTTATTAATAGACAGAATACATTTATAGAAAACACAAACATGAACATGAATACAATGGTACAATATGTCAAAGATTATGAATCTCCTCCAGCTCCTCCGAAGCCGGACGCGAGCCAAGTATGCAGCATGCATTTCCCCTCTGGATGGCCACGCTGAGACGCTGGAACATGAACGTGGCTGCCCTTGGGTCCCTGGTGGTGTCGATGAGTCTGGAACCCAGTTCTTTAAGGAAACGTGTTGCATTTTTTCCCCACGCTCCCAAGGTCTCTGATCCCACTGGGACAAATTTATACTGTTGGCTTATGTCCCTGTACTTGCCGATTTTGTACTCCTCTCTGTGGTCAGCAGCTCCTCCCTGTCGCCCAACACTGTGATGGATGTAGGTGTCAGCCAGTGTCGACACACAGGTATAATCCCATGCTAAGAGCTTGCCATTCTTCCAAGGATAGATGGTGATCCCGTCGGGGCGGTTTGCTGGGTTGTGGGCATTGTTGGCTGCTAGTGATCGAGGCTCTCTCTCGGCTGGGCATCCAGCTGTAGCAAGGGTTCTCTTTATGATGTCGTTGACCTCATTGTGTCTTGCATGCCAACCCTTGGTTTTAGGACAGTTAAGACCATGTAGACCATATTGGTCGGCTTGCGCATCGCTGCAAATACACGTATATTCCGTGTGAATAGGGGCAGCAAGGCGCAGAGCCACTGCAATACGAAGGGTCTTAGGGTCCAGGCGTGTTCCCATGGCCGAAATGGGAACTGTTTGGAGGAAGTCCCCAGAGAGATGTGCACTCACGGCTAGGAGACGGGCAGTCTCCCTGTCTGATGTTACGGCCCTGAGCATATTGGCAAGTATCTTTTCAGCGATGGGGCCGTCCCAGCTTGACTGTTTGTAGGCCAGTTCTTCACTAGGTTTTGGTGTTGAAGCAGCAAGAGTTTCCCATTCAGTGATTGCACTGGTGTAGCTAGGGTCCTGTATTCCTGCTGAATCACTGAAGTTTTTCTTCTCTTTTTAAGTATTTTCTACAGAAGGGGTTACTAGCCCATTGCCCCCGGCATTTTAGTCGACTTATTCGACACGCATGACTTACGGTGGAAAGAATCTTTTCCACTTTCCCATGGGGAATAGAGGAAATAAAGAAGAACAAGAACTATTAAGAAAAAGAAGAAAAACCTAGATGTGTGTATGTATATATATGCATGTGCATGCCTATGTAGTGTGACTTAAGTGTAAGCAGAAGTAGCAAGATATACCTGTTATCCTGCATCTTTATGAGACAGAAAAGAGGGACACCAGCAATCCTACCATCATGTAAAACAGTTACAGGTTTCTGTTTCACACTCATTTGACAGGACGGTAGTACCTCCCTGGGTGGTTGCTGTCTACCAACCTACTACCACAGGACGGTAGTACCTCCCTGGGTGGTTGCTGTCTACCAACCTACTACCACAGGACGGTAGTACCTCCCTGGGTGGTTGCTGTCTACCAACCTACTACCACAGGACGGTAGTACCTCCCTGGGTGGTTGCTGTCTACCAACCTACTACCACAGGACGGTAGTACCTCCCTGGGTGGTTGCTGTCTACCAACCTACTACCACAGGACGGTAGTACCGCCCTGGGTGGTTGCTGTCTACCAACCTACTACCACAGGACGGTAGTACTCTCCTGGGTGGTTGCTGTCTACCAACCTACTACCACAGGACGTAGTACCTCCTGGGTGGTTGCTGTCTACATCATGCACATTAACACCCCTCTGAAGAAGGGTGTTAATGTTGCAGATTTATAACTGTAGTGTAAGCGCGCCTCTGGCAAGACAGTGATGGAGTGAATGATGATGAAAGTTTGTCTTTTCGGGCCATCCTGCCTTGGTGGGAGACGATGATGTTAATAAAATATATATATATATATATATATATATATATATATATATATATATATATATTCTCTTATACGTTTTATATATTTTTTTCATTTGTGCTAAAGTAAAAATTAATCATTTTGTACCAAAAGAACCTTAGAAAACTTACCTAACCTTATTATAACAAGCGCAATTTAATTTAGCCTAATTCAACTAAATATATTTTAGATAAGTTTACAATAATTTAATAGGCCAACACAATAAAATATTTTTTTTGCGTTAGGTTCAGAATGATTTTTTTCGAAATTATTGCATGCACAAATTTTCTCTTGCCTTATTCGACAAGAAGAGCGTTGCTATTTAAGCCAAAATCGCAAGTTTTACTTAATCGGAACGACATATATATATATTAGAATAGTAGTTGCCCTTTATCTTCTCTTGTGTAACATTTTAAATACAACTCTACGGAAATATTCTTCCTAGTTTCGCAGGACAATATCAATACTACCTGTAAAAGAAATAATAATACAATTAAAAGGTCTCTTTTTCTAAACAGTAGAGAAATAATGAATAAAGGATCTTTTTCCCAGATTCGCTACACGTACTCCCGGAGGTCGTGTCATAGTACATATACGTGTGATATATCTGATTTAGTGTAGAATTTTTCTACCCTCCCAGCCTGACCTCAGGCCAGACTTCTGTTACACAAATAACCCTCACACAGAGAGGAGCTTACGACGACGTTTCGGTCCGACTTGGACCATTTACAAAGTCACACTAACACAAGAGAGTTAGGTTAGGTAGGTTTGTCATTATACAGGACAAGTGTTTCCTGAAGAGGGTCTTAGTCATATGATGACCCGCAGCTGGAGCTTTTGATCATCTGACCGAGGTCTTCCGCTGGCTTACCGGTTCATCCTTTTAAAAAATATGGTTATGATTATAACCATTTTTGATACATTGAGGGAGTCAGTATATACAAGCGAGGGGGGAGGGCAGAGATGGGACAAAGAGAGGAAGAAAAAGTAGTGGTAATGGTAATGCTGGAAGTGGTAGCAGAAAGTAGGGAGAGTAATTTTGGTGGCACAATAGACTAAAACTACTCTCCCTACTTCTACTACCACTACTACTTCCACTACCAGCATAACCACTACTACTTTTTCTTCCTCTCTTTGTCCCGTCCCTGTCTCCCTCGCCTATATATACTGGCTCCTCCATTCTTTTGTATGTGTCCTGTTTCCTAACAAATCTCACCTAACCTAACCTATCTTTTGTGTTAGTGTGACTTTGTAAATGGTCCAAATCGGACTGAAACGTCGTTGTAAACATAAGAACATGAGAAAGAAGGAACACTGCAGCAGGTCTAATGACCCATGCGAGACAGGTCCATGTCATTCCCCGGCTTAGACCAATGACCACCTAGTCAGGTCACTTCCACTTAAGGAAGGAGCACGGCATAAGACCTAGTAGCACAAGATTGTCAGGTCCAACTCACACCCACTTATGTATTTATCTAACCTATTTTTAAAACTACACAACGTTTTAGCTTCTATGACGATACTCTCTCTTATTTGAGGGTTATATACGTATTGTTCCAGTCACGGTATTGTGCCTTTTTGTTCTCTGTTAGTCTGTTCAACCAGGCTGTTGCTGTTGGCGATTCGACGGCCCATATATATCCTAGTTAACTCGCAACTTCGCGGAGGCAGTTCTACTTCCTACTGAAGACTCCTTCAATTATTCTTGCACTGTTTCTAAGATCTTTTGGCAACAGACTGAAACGTTTTGAACCATAGATGTTAACTGTTCTTTTATTGTGTCTATGGCACTTCTGTTTTTCAAGTTTATTTGCACTTCTTCCCGTATCACTCCAGTACGATGTTGTGGCAGTGCGTAAATTTGGGATTACACCCTAAGCATCTTCCCTGTATATATTATAAAGTATATCTGGCTTCTTCACTCCACAGAGTAAATTCCAGTAACTTCGAGGCGCTTCCAGAAACTCAAATGTTTTACTGGCTTTATGCAGTAAACGGTCTGTATGTTTTCCAGTTCTTATATCTCCCCTACCTTCAAGAGAGCCGTCAACACCTAACAATATTCTAGAGAGAGCACAAGAGATATGAAGAGTCACAATTAATGTTACTTCTCTTCTTTTGAAAATTTTATTATCCAGCAGGTTATTATACTGGCCTTCATGACCTTATTGTGTTCTATAAATGATACAACATCTGACATTATAATCCAGTATATTAATTATTCCTGTCGTTCTGGAAGATGGTCGTCCTGTGTTATGCAGAAAAGTCATACAAAAAAAAATATAAACAGCACAGAAACCAGAGCTGGGGAGAAAAAAAAAGAAAGTGAAAAGCCTTTCGTGATCACCTTAAGCTCGGATACCTAATAAATTCTAAAAACTGTTACTAGGGAGCTGTAATGCATTAAAGTATATACTGTACTTAAAGCGACCAAAACATGTGCATCATATGTAAAAGAATTTAGCTCATTGCTAAAATACACTAACAAGTTTAAACCTTGAAGAGAGTCACCACCAAAGGGAATTAGAATGTAACAACGTTGTGATAATCTGGTAAACAGGATATGTGATACCGACAAGTAAGTAGTTGGAGAAAAAAAATAGTTTTTTATGTCTTCCTCCAATTCAGGCAAACAAAAAGAATCTAAACAAAATGACATAAAATAAAGTGAATATACTTTAAGCAAGTCGAAATATAAAATTATACCCACACTGGGATACCTAAAATTTAATAGATACAAATGGAACACAAAACGAGTGGAAGCTTCTAGCTGACTCAAGGGCCCGCACGAAATCTCTCAAGAGAATTGAACCACAGGATTTCCTTTCCCAATTAGGCAGCAGCCCAGCACTTGCGCCGTCCTCTCCCCTCCCCCTAAATCCCTCCCTCCCTTCTGCCTCCATTCTTCCCTTCCTGCAAATCAGCCAGCCAGCCTCCCTCCCCCCCCTCCCCCTCTCTCTCTCTCTCTCCTCTCTCACTCTTTAAGAAATGGAATGACTATCATTCTGCCTCCTTACAAGAGATGCCTTAAATTTTACTAATTGTACGCTAGACGGCTGTGGTGCCTTATGTTATACTGCGTGCGGCAAGCACTACGAGGCTATCAACCTGAAGGCCTGGTTAGGGACCGGCTCACAGGGGCGGTGGCCTCCGGAATCGTCTTCAGGTAAGAAATTTTGAAGGGAGAAAGAGAGGAGGGAGAAGAGACACACAAACTTTATATGTATCTTCGTCTACATCAGACAGTTATCCAGTTATCTCCTAACAGGTCATCTTTCATGTGTCTATTGGCAGAGTAATAGAGTCATGAGGAGGCAGTCATCGTGGGTTTTGCAGTCAAACAACAAGACTCGATAACAATACCTTAACCTTGACCGCTTCTCACTGTTACCATGACAACCACAACACACCCGATAATCTCACTACACCTACCATCATGAAGTTGATATTCACAACTTTTTGGCAAAATTATTATTTGTTTAAGCCAAACTGATTTTTAGTGCACACTGTCTTCTTCCATTTCATTCCCACCACCTACCAATCTCATCCATAAAGAAATACGTATTTCCCATTAATGCTTCTACTCTGCTTCTGAAGGAATTTAAAATCATGGCCTCTTGTTCGCCCTCTTGCTGGTTCCCAAAAATCTTTCGTGCATGTTTTCTCATCATTTTATAAATATATGTGCAGTTACTATCCTCCTGTTTTTCGATCAGCCTATTATTAATAACACGTGTTTTTCAATTCGGTTATTAATGTTATTGCATGTAACTAAGCCTATATTTCTTGAAGAGTGGGCAGCCCAGCAGAGCCTCGTGTATACACTCAGTAATCCATGTTTGTCGAGGACTTGTATTGCCTCCGTCCTCCGCCTAAGCCTCCTCCACCGACATTATTGGTTTCTCTTCTCATGGGCCCAATCATACCTACTCTTAAATCTAGGCATAGAATCTGCTTCTAATAGTTCCATATCTTTCTTGACTGGGTTCGAAATACTAATGTTCGTAGTCATGGAAAAATGTTCTTTCTCTGGTGTGAATGCACCAATTTATCCTCACTTGTTACTTTAAAGCAAGCTTTACCCAAAGCAGACTTGCAGGTAGGTATGTACAGTGCCTACATACAAGTCCCATCCTTTTGAACAAGAGATGAAGGCTTTACTTGTTCACTTCAAAGGACATGAATGATTGACCTATAGTTAAAAAATGTATTCTGACAAACTGCAAACGCTTTTATAGTACAGGATTAATAGGAATAAAAAAAAATAATAAAACTGAATGAAGAATTACATGTATCTATAAAATCAATATATACATATGTAATATAACCTGTTATTATTTTAAGTTAATTAAATATTTAAAGAAATGTGTTATGGCATATTTACTTGCCTGCAGCCCCAGGTACTGCCCACTAACCCAACCCGACACAAAAGTACTGTTATGCATCAAGAGTTTCTAGTGTTAGGGGAGATATTATTCACTATGTAATGATATAAAACATGAGGTTTCTTTCATCATTTTGTCGGTATTATATACCGACAAGTTGATGAATGGTAATGTACACCATTAATGTAATGGTGTACAATACGCTAGAAATTATCTTGTGACCAGCACTATGAGCAACAGGTTGATCAGGGAGTTCTTGCAGGAAATCAATTTTCCTCTTGAGGACTATGAATTCATATATCAAATAGAAAATAAATAAAAACAAACTCGTTACTTGCAGAAATTAAACCAAAAAACGATACAGTGTACATTCAACAAAATGGCCACTTGCAGTTCTGTTTAAGATTTTTTTTATTAACATTTCTTTCCGTCTTCTATGTCTAGATGTGAAAGCTAGATTTCATCCGTCCACAGCTCCTACCATATGCTAGCAGGATATGATAGCTGTTACCATATGCTAGCAACAAATGGCAGCCATGTTGAACATTTATCAGTAGCAGTGTCGAACATTCATCAGAAGTGTCACCTGATGTATCCCCTGTACTCCTTAAATAAATATACGTTACTCTCAAGATATTGCGAAATCTCAGTTCATGTTTGGACACCGTGATCGTTATCTTACTAGAATAATCCCAGCTCAGTAGAGCAGGAACCAGTGGGAGTATTAAGACGGCAGTCTTCTCCAGCTGGGAAGCTCACAGCGGCTTGCGGTCAATACTTCGCCAGGGTCAAGAGGAATCCTCATGACCGTCTCGCTTTCTTTGTTTATATGCTGTAGAATGTAGATCCACGCGCTTATCCTCGCTGCTGCTATTACTGAATGCATATAATATATCAAAGAACTACAGCAAAGAACTACAGACCAATAGCGCTAACGTCCCCTATCATAAAAATCTTTGAAAGGGTTCTAAGAAGCAAGATCGCCACTCATCTAGATACCTATCAATTACACAACCCAGGGCAACATGGTTTTAGAGCAGGTCGCTCCTGTCTGTCCCAACTACTGGACCACTACGACAAGGTTCTAGATGCTGTAGAAGACAAACAGAATGCAGATGTTATATACACAGACTTTGCAAAAGCCTTTGACAAGTGTGACCATGGTGTAATAGCACACAAAATGCGTGATAAAGGAATAACAGGAAAAGTGGGTAGATGGATCTATAATTTCCTAACAAGTAGAACACAAAGAGTAGTAGTCAACAGAGTAAAGTCTGAGGTGGCTACAGTGAAAAGCTCTGTTCCACAAGGCACAGTACTCGCTCCCATCCTGTTCCTCATCCACATATCGGACATAGACAGGGATATAAGCCACAGTGCCGTGTCTTCCTTTGCAGATGACACCCGAATCTGTATGACAGTGTCCACCGTTGAAGACACTGCAAGACTCCAAGCAGACCTAACCAAATCTTTAAATGGGCTACAGAAAACAATATGAAGTTCAATGATGAGAAATTTCAATTACTCAGATATGGAAAACGTGAAGAAATTAAAATCTCATCGGAGTACAAAATAAATTCCAACCACACAATAGAGCGAAAAACTAATGTCAAAGACCTGGGAGTGATCATGTCAGAGGATCTCACCTTCAAGGACCATAACACCGTAGCAATCACATCTGCTAGAAAAATGACAGGATGGATAATGAGAACCTTCAAAAACCAGGGATACCAAGCCCATGTTAACACTTTTCAGGTCGCTTGTTCTATCTAGGCTGGAATATTGCTGCACACTAACTGCACCTTTCAAGGCAGGTGAAATTGCTGACCTACAAAATGTGCAGAGAACCTTCACGGCACGCATAACTGCGATAAACCACCTCAATTACTGGGAACGCTTGAAGTTCCTAAACCTGTACTCCCTAGAACGCAGGCGGGAGAGATACATTATTATTATATACACGTGGAAAATTTTCGAGGGATTAGTACCAAACTTGCACACGAGAGTCACTCCCTACGAAAGCAAAGGACTCGGCAGGCGATGTAACATCCCCCCAATGAAAAACAGGGGTGCCACTAGCACGTTGAGAGACAACACAATAAGTGTCAGGGGCCCAAGACTGTTCAACTGCCTCCCAGCATACATCAGGGGGATTACCAACAAACCCCTGGTTGTCTTCAAGCAGGCACTGGACAGGCACCTAAAGTCGGTACCTGACCAGCCAGGCTGTGGTTCGTACGTTGGACTGCGTGCGGCCAGCAGTAACAGTCTGGTTGATCAGGTTCTGATCCAACATGAGGCCTGGTCACAGACCGGGCCGCAGGGGCGTTGACCTCTGGAACTCTCTCCAGGTGTGTATATATATATATATATATATATATATATATATATATATATATATATATATATATATATATATATTATGCAAAACACCCAACCATGGGGGGAGTAGAATAATAACTCCCTGATCAACCTGTTGCTCATAGTGTTGGTCACACAAGATTATTTCTAGCGTATTGTACACCATTACATTAATGGTGTACATTACCATTCATCAACTTGTCGGTATATAATACCGACAAAGTACTGAAAGAAACCTCATGTTTTATATCATTACATAGTGAATAATATCTCACCTAACACTAGAAAGTCTTGATGCACAACAGTACTTTTGTGTCGGGTTGGGTTAGTGGGCAGTACCTGGGGCTGCAGGCAAGTAAATATGCTACAACACATCTCTTTAAATATTTAATTAGCTTAAAATAAGGTTATATTACATATGTATTACTAATTATAGCTATCATTCTACTCCCTCCGTGGTTGTTTTGCTTCCTGTATAGCTTGGTTTGCGATACTATTTGCATACTATATATATACAGTATATATATATTTATGTATGTGTGTGTGAGTATCTTTCTTTCAACAAACCGGGCGCATCCCACCAAGGCAGGGTGGCCCAAAAAGAAAAACAAAAGTTTCTCTTTTTAACTTTAGTAATGTATACAGGAGGGGTTACTAGCCTCTTGCTCCCGGCATTTTAGTCGCCTCTTACGACACGCATGGCTTACGGAGGAAGAATTCTGTTCCACTTCCCCTTGAGTAAATAAACTTTTACTCATGTGCAAGTTGATTGTTCTACCATATTGTATTACTACTACTATTACAACTAATATTACTACTACCACCAGTATTACACCTCACTCTAAGCCTATATACCCTCTGTGTCCATGTATTGTTTGTAATGGCTTGACAAAGCTCCTGGAGAGCGAAACGTTGCCACAATAAAATGTCACATTAGTTGCATTTGTGTCCTTTTACTTAACACAATGTTACTTGCCTAGGAATTTTCAAAGCTAAGGCAGTATACGCGTGTATATTAGAAAATACTAGAAAGGATGATGTCCAGCATGCAAAACAAATTAGTTTGCCAAAATTACAAAGAATCGTGCAAAAATATTTTAATTGAATCAATAATTCTGTCAACACAACAAGTGGGGAATTAATGAACAAATAACAACAGTAATTAACTGAGTGCGCAAAGCGAGGCTCAATTAACATGCCGTGTGGTAGAGTGCACGTGCTAAACTAATTAACTTTCAATTATTCTCAATTTCACTTCCTGCATGGTTGCTCATACTGATCCCAAACATTCACAACTGCCAACAAACACCTTGCTGACCCATTTTATACTTTTTACATATAAAAATAAACGAAAACGGAGCTATCTGCATTATGTGCAGGATTTCATGCTGCTAAAACCGGAAAGTACTTTATCAAGTACTTTGAAGCCTCACTGTGGGCGAAACATCGTATAAAGTTCCACTGTAGGTGAAACTTCGCACGATAAGATTTTCCCTGTGTAAAGCGTCTTTGAAATACCATTTGTCTTGTGCCATTTTCTACATTAATAAAAAACCATTTAAGGTTAGATTGTCATTCCCACGTCAAAACGAGATCTGACAAAAATTATGAAGTTATTTAAATATTTAACACGCCTAGTTACTCTGCTAGGAACAATTGTAGACATATACTGCTAACCACAACTGTACACCTACGTTCCCAGCCACTACACTTACACTGCTAGCCACAACTGCAAACCTAACATGGAAAATAGGAAACTATTTCAATCTCCTATGCTAGGTAAGTTAAATTGTACTGCAACCACTAAAACAAGGCAACTGCGGACAAACTATAATTGAACAGTGTATGAAAGATTTCAAGACGATAGTCGCACTGAAGCAGAGTATTAACAGAAACTAATTCAACGACAGATTAAAGCAGTGCTTTTCGACCCTTTTTTAAGAGTGCGAACACCCCTGGAGCACTCACGAACTGGGGCACCCCATAGTTAGGCCGGTCAGTCGTGATGTAATCAGCTCACACACTGAGGGTCCGGATCGATCCCCAGCACGGGTGAAACGTTGGGCATGCCTCCTTGCATCTGCTGGCCCTGTTCACCTAGCAGTAAGTAGGTACCTGGGTATTAGTCGACTGTTGTGGGCCGCATCCTGGGGAACAAGATTAACTTAAGCTCCACGAAATGCTCTGCATAACCAGGGACTTTTTATATACTGCTTATGCGTTTATTTTTCCATAACCAGGGACTTTTTATATAGTAAGCCAATAATGTATATACAAGGAGGCTGGCCAGCCTCCTTGCCTCTGCTCCAGAACCTCCACGACTACGGTCCTCTTCACACAAACTCCAAGGCTGAGGCACTGATTACCTCATCTTCTGTATATAGTTCTACTGTCTTCAAATTATGTCCTAGAATTTGTATTGATAAAGCCACTGGATGGGGAAACGTCTACAATAAAGATACCCAATTATTATTATTATTATAATAAAAAAGAAGCGCTAAACCACAGGGGTTATATAAAGATACCCAGATGTTGCACATGTGTCTTAATTTCATATTGTATGTATTGTATACCATTCTTGTACAACTACATTATGTACTTTGTAGAAATAATATATATATGTCGTGCCGAATAGGTAAAATTGGTCAATTAGCAAGAACTCGTTTAAAATAAAGTCCTTTCTGAAAATTTCTCTTGTACGTTTTAAAGATATATTTATGTATATATATGTCGTGCAGAATAGGTAAAACTTGCGATTTCGGCTTAAATAGTAACGGTCTTCTTGCCGAATACGGCAAGCGAAAATTTGTGTATGCAATAATTTCGCAAAAATTATTCTGAATGAAAAAAAAATATATTTCATTGTGTTTGTTTATTGTAAACTTATCTAAAATATATTTAGTTGGATTAGGCTAAATTAATTGCTCTTTTTATAAGGTTAAGTAAGTTTTCTAAGGTTCTTTTGGTACAAAATTATTAATTTTACATTAACACAAATGAAAAATATATATATTTAAACGTATAAGAGAAAACTTTAGAAAAGGCTTAATTTTAAATGATTTCTTACTAATTGACCAGTTTTACCTATTAGGTATGACATACACACACACGTACATACATAACCATTCCAGAGTGAAGTGGGGACAAAATAAACAACTATTATACGACTTTTATTAACATTAATTATAAAATTAAATAGTGTCTTTCAAGTTAAGAATAAATCACGCTTAATTAAATATAAACAAACATTAAACTAACACAAAAGTATTCATCATGCAAGTAATGGAATTTTTGCTGATGAATTTCATGTATCGGCGCCTAGTGTTTCGAAGATCAGGAGGCATTTCCGTTTCTTTGTGTTGACATCAAAAAGAGTTGATCAATCTTTTTCAGAAAGGTATGTACTCGGCATACGAAGAAGTGTGGTCATTGATTCCTTTGCCAGAGTCAGGTATTTAGGAACATTCAGCAGAAACGCCCAGAAATAGCCATAGTAGGATATTCCTTAAAGAAATCTGGACAAAATCTGCAATCAGGTCGAGGACGACTTCCTTATATTGCACACTAGATGAATGGACATGCTGCATCATAAAAGGATTCGTTATCGACTTGGAGTCATCAAGGAATTTCATCTGTTCTTCTGAAGGAGTTGAGTTACAATGATGGACCTCATCTTTCTCTCAAGATACACAGATGGTTTAACCCATTTGAAGGTTTTGAAGACTCGCTCCAGTTCTAGTAAAGTTCATCTCGTCGATACAGCTCTTCCAGTGACGCAGATACAACTTGAACCCCTGAACCTTCCAGAGCCGAGCCGGGTCACCAGCCAGCCAGGCCACCCTGGGCCCTAAGATGGGTCACCCCAGGGTGGCTAGCCATTCCAGTTGAAAAACACTGAACTATAGAAACCTGTCTATTAAACTCAATAGTAAACCCGTCAGAAGCACCTAGATATCTATCATTAAAATTATATCCAGACCGGCATATATATGGACTAGGATATATCCAGATTAACATGTCTGGGTTAGCATATATCTTGACCAACATATATCTGGACAAGTACGTGTCCGGACCAGTATACGTCTACCAGCATATATGGACCAAGACATATCGGGGACCAGTAAATATCTTGACCAGCATATACATGAATCAACATATATCTGGACCAGCATTTGTATCAATATCAAATATTGAATTAGTTTTAAAACACTTCGAAGTACTTGAAAAACTAAAAAGACAAAATATTAAACAGATCATTACAAAGCTCCAATAGCTTACTATAACCAAACAAATTATTCAGAGCATAAAGACTTGAACACATGACAGGTTACGATGACACTCCATGACCCGGGAAGCATGGAATGGCTGGAGAGGTGGTTGGAGAGGGAAGGGACGGTTGGAGGGGCGGGAAAGGGTGGAGAGGAAGAGGAGGCAGTAGTGGGGGGGAAAGAAGGGGAAGAGGGGAGGGATGGTTAGCATGAAAGAGGGGAAGGCGATGGAGGGGGAGGCCTAGTAACGAGCGGAGTAAGGCGTGGCGTAGTGGGTCGGGGTGCAGCTTTAACCTAAAGAGATGGACCACTGGCACTCTCTGGTATCCCCCAGATCCACCACATATCTAGACCAGGTATCCCCAGCTATCCCCCAGAGACCTGCTCCATACTCGGAAGTGTCCCCAAGCTCTGTTACAAGAAAACCTTTGAAGCAGTCGTAGATACTGAACCCATAGTGGAATATTTGACGATATCCTCATCGCTGACAGGTTTCATTACCAGATATACAAAACCCATCCTGTTTGATGGAATATTAAAGCTTCCACTATGTTGTAACTATTATAGAGTATCGCAGCTGCATGCTGTTAATCAATATTATTTAAGAATACAAAAATACACTCAAGTGTACTTGCTGGGATTGAGTGTCACCTCACGGGTCCATTTCTACTATCAACCAGTGTTATTGGTTCCTAATCTCCTGGTCCACAGCATAGTCACTCGCGAACAAATAAATACAAATCTGGCCTCCACAATCTTATCAATTTAATTCCAATTTCTTGCCATCTTAAAGCTTAAGAAAGTATTTCTACAAATCCATGTGGCCGTCGAGTACGAGTGTGGTTCGCTGGAGTAGTCCCGGCCCGGGTTTTGTCCAAGAAGTGACCCCGGCGTTGGCTTCCTGTTGGGGGGAGTGTCGTAACGTCGTCTTCTGTTCTTGACGTCTTGCACCGAAGTCTTGCCTTGGCAAGTGGCCGTTGGTTTAGCTGCAACCTATGCAAATCGGGGATAGAAAATGAGAGACCTAAGCGACAGTACAGATTGAGTGAGGGGAGGGTGAGGGGGAGATATGCTATTTAAAGCAATGAAAGAGAAGGACCTGTTCACTACCACGGAACACATCAACATAGTAACGCCATCTTCGTATGTAAAGCTGTCAAACCTCACGACACTCTTCAGTAACCCTTAAGATGTTATACACATCAGAACAATCACAGCAACACCGGCGCGACAAGCTAACCTATATGTCACTGTCTTCCATTGTATTATTCTGGTACAAGACAAAAAAAAGTTGTACATAAGAAGTTAAAATGCAAAAATACAGGCAGGTTATGTTTCGTTACGTGTTTGAACTATATTATGAGGAATTTTTTTTTTTTTTTTTTTTTTTTTTTGGCCGTCAGTACGAGGTGGTTCGCTGGAGTGTCCCGGCCCAGGTTGATCCAAGTACACCTGGCGTTGGCTTCCTGTTGGGAGTGTAGATATTGTCGTTTCGTCTTGAAGGCTTCTACCACTGGTTCCAGCCGTGTTTCTGAATCTTCTGGTGAAGATGACCTGAATAGTTGAGGACCGGATGAGGAGATATCTAGTAAGCTGAAAGACCAGATTGTTCCTCCACGGAACACCCCAGTCCCACTTCGTATGTAAACTGTCAACCCACAACACTCTCAGTACCAGTATGTTATCATCAGACAATACGCAGCATTTGGGACAACAACCTAATGTACTTTTCCATGTATTATTTAGACATGTTTTCTATTAATGCTACAGCAATGCGTACGTGTTTGAACATAATTTAGGAAAGAGCGATGCCCCCACAGAAGTTTACTAAGAGTTTCCTGGACTGGTAACACTTCCCGTTGATCCGTCTCAACCAGTACGTGTTACTGGTAAATAAACCTGTGTTTACCACTACTGGTAGCACTAAGGCTTACAACACACCTCAGCACGTGTCCCTCAGTAATAATTTGAACATTATTCTGAAATAATTACTTTCTTTTGTGCGTCAAAAACTTGAACATTCAAGACCAATTAAGCTTCGTGTTGGTCAGAACGTTCTACCATACGTTCTAAGGTTCGATCCCCGAGCAAGGTTGGCAAGTCTATATACACCTGCTGCCTATGTTCATCTAGCAATAAATAGGCACCTAGATTTTAAATAGAACTTGAGTATTTACTCTCCCTCCCTCTGAGTGATCTCTCCCTCCCTCTTTGTGTGAAACAAGACGTTCGTTAATCTTAACAGCATCAGAGATTGATAATAAGTTTTGATGAATATGACGACAATAATCTTGACACTGATGATGATGATGATGATACTGACGATTGTGATGAGAAATATTTCAGTAGGTTTTGACAAGACAATATAGCGGATCTGAGATATTCACTTTAACAATCTGGCGGAGTGAGCTAACAATAAACACCAGCTCTCTGAACCATCAATGTTTTGCTGAGTCAGCTCTCTGAACCAGCAATGTTATACTGAGTCAGCTCTCTGAACCAGCAATGTTTTGCTGAGTCAGCTCTCTGAACCAGCAATGTTTTGCTGAGTCAGCTCTCTGAACCAGCAATGTTTACCGAGTCAGCTCTCTGAACCAGCAATGTTATACCGAGTCAGCTCTCTGAACCAGCAATGTTATACCGAGTCAGCTCTCTGAACCAGCAATGTTATACCGAGTCAGCTCTCTGAACCAGCAATGTTATACCGAGTCAGCTCTCTGAACCAGCAATGTTATACCGAGTCAGCTCTCTGAACCAGCAATGTTATACCGAGTCAGCTCTCTGAAACAGCAATGTTATACCGAGTCAGCTCTCTGAACAGCAATGTTATACCGAGTCAGCTCTCTGAACAGCAATGTTATACCGAGTCAGCTCTCTGAAACAGCAATGTTATACCGAGTCAGCTCTCTGAAACAGCAATGTTATACCGAGTCAGCTCTCTGAAACAGCAATGTTATACCGAGTCAGCTCTCTGAAACAGCAATGTTATACCGAGTCAGCTCTCTGAAACAGCAATGTTATACCGAGTCAGCTCTCTGAAACAGCAATGTTATACCGAGTCAGCTCTCTGAAACAGCAATGTTATACCGAGTCAGCTCTCTGAAACAGCAATGTTATACCGAGTCAGCTCTCTGAAACAGCAATGTTATACCGAGTCAGCTCTCTGAAACAGCAATGTTATACCGAGTCAGCTCTCTGAAACAGCAATGTTATACCGAGTCAGCTCTCTGAACCAGCAATGTTATATCGAGTCAGCTCTCTGAACCAGCAATGTTATACCGAGTCAGCTCTCTGAAACAGCAATGTTATACCGAGTCAGCTCTCTGAAACAGCAATGTTATACCGAGTCAGCTCTCTGAAACAGCAATGTTATACCGAGTCAGCTCTCTGAAACAGCAATGTTATACCGAGTCAGCTCTCTGAAACAGCAATGTTATACCGAGTCAGCTCTCTGAAACAGCAATGTTATACCGAGTCAGCTCTCTGAAACAGCAATGTTATACCGAGTCAGCTCTCTGAAACAGCAATGTTATACCGAGTCAGCTCTCTGAACAGCAATGTTATACCGAGTCAGCTCTCTGAAACAGCAATGTTATACCGAGTCAGCTCTCTGAAACAGCAATGTTATACCGAGTCAGCTCTCTGAAACAGCAATGTTATACCGAGTCAGCTCTTGAAACAGCAATGTTATACCGAGTCAGCTCTCTGAAACAGCAATGTTATACCGAGTCAGCTCTCTGAAACAGCAATGTTATACCGAGTCAGCTCTCTGAAACAGCAATGTTATACCGAGTCAGCTCTCTGAAACAGCAATGTTATACCGAGTCAGCTCTCTGAAACAGCAATGTTATACCGAGTCAGCTCTCTGAAACAGCAATGTTATACCGAGTCAGCTCTCTGAAACAGCAATGTTATACCGAGTCAGCTCTCTGAAACAGCAATGTTATACCGAGTCAGCTCTCTGAAACAGCAATGTTATACCGAGTCAGCTCTCTGAAACAGCAATGTTATACCGAGTCAGCTCTCTGAAACAGCAATGTTATACCGAGTCAGCTCTCTGAAACAGCAATGTTATACCGAGTCAGCTCTCTGAAACAGCAATGTTATACCGAGTCAGCTCTCTGAAACAGCAATGTTATACCGAGTCAGCTCTCTGAAACAGCAATGTTATACCGAGTCAGCTCTCTGAAACAGCAATGTTATACCGAGTCAGCTCTCTGAAACAGCAATGTTATACCGAGTCAGCTCTCTGAAACAGCAATGTTATACCGAGTCAGCTCTCTGAAACAGCAATGTTATACCGAGTCAGCTCTCTGAAACAGCAATGTTATACCGAGTCAGCTCTCTGAAACAGCAATGTTATACCGAGTCAGCTCTCTGAAACAGCAATGTTATACCGAGTCAGCTCTCTGAAACAGCAATGTTTTACTAAGTCCTATAGAAGGCGTTGACCCCCCATACACCCTCAAAGTATACTCTTCCAAGTATATAATACGAACACTACTACTACTAAATATAATAATAATAATTAATTTTATTGATAATTATTTTTACTAAAATAAACGTTACTAGAAAGCTATGTCAAAGGCTACTGTTGTACCATTATTCTTCAATTATGTACTACATCATTGGTGTGAGTAGAGAGTAGTTGGCTAGGATGATTACCGAGACAAGGCGACGGGTGATTAGTGTGACATGGTGAGTGATTTGTGAGATAATGAGGTGCTTGACCGGGCGAGCCATTAGAGGGCTCCCTGGTTCGTAACTTTCACTCATGATGTAATTCTCAACCTTCACGTCCTCTCAACAATGCCAGGGCTTCTCAACCTTTTCGAGTGCGAGGATCACTTTCTATTCTCAAAACATTTCACAGAATCCCCAACATGCAAATACTTGTAATTTTAGGCCCCGTTAATTGAGAAAATCCAGCGCTGGGTGGAGTAGTAATATTGTTGCCAAGCTTCGCGGACACTTTGGAATAACTCAGCGATCCCCAGGGGTCCGCGACCCACACGCTGGAACCCACTGGTTTACACACTATACTAAGAGACTGGCACAGAAAACTACTTTATTTGTAGGACCTGCCTGGCATTATCCAGTAGACCTTACAGCAGGTAGTTGTCCAGCTTTCCCTTAAAGACTTACCATTGTTTTGGTAATATTTATTAAATCTACTTGTTAAAAGAGTAACTATGGACCACTGATGTTAACACAGTGTTGTTTTTCACAGTTTATTTTACATTTCCTTCCATATACGTATAGTGGAAAAATAAACACATAAGCAGTATAATGTGATCCTTTATTGACAACGTTTCGCCCACGCAGTGGGCTTTATCGAGTCACAGACAGATCTACCTGGAAAATGAGTAACATGAATATATATAGGGTATAGTCAGGTGGAGAATGCTGGGTCAGGTGGAGAAAGCTGCATGTGACAGTCTTAAAAGTAGTGTGATAGTTAAAAACATTGTGTGACTTAAAGGACCTGCAGTGTTCCATTCTTGAGTTCTAGGTGGGATAGCGTTGAAGAAGTTTCTTGGCAATAGGTTCAGCTATGTTGTAGAAGCCGTTGTTCTGGTTGAAGTTGTTGGATATACAGATAAGTGATGATTCTAGGATTCTTCGGTATTGAGTGTTGTCTTCTCTGGCGATAAGTCTTGCGTTTCTGTAGTTGATTAAATGGTTGTGTAAATTTCGGTGTTGAACACAGGCATTTCTTGAGTCGTCAGATCTGCCTGCGTACTGGTGTTCTGAAATGCGTGTTTGGAGGTCTCTGGATGTTTCGCCAACGTATAATTTGCTGGAACACTGCAGGTCCTTTAAGTTACACAATGTTTTTAACTATCACACTACTTTTAAGACTGTCACATGCAGCTTTCTCCACCTGACCCAGCATTCTCCACCTGACTATACCCTATATATATTCATGTTACTCATTTTCCAGGTAGATCTGTCTGTGACTCGATAAAGCCCACTGCGTGGGCGAAACGTTGTCAATAAAGGATCACATTATACTGCTTATGTGTTTATTTTTCCATTGTGTCGGTATTTTATACCATTTATTTCCATATACGTATAGTCTTCATGAAAACATGTGGACATCAAGAGACACCCGTCACTCGCCAATCCAATCCTCAAATATTTTTTTTCCTAAAGCAAATCAAGAGGGTTATAAATGAGCAATCACCAGTAACATTACATACGAGTTCGAGTAACATCTGACAGTATGGGATGCACTTCTGTCGCTTAAACCGTCGGGATAAACATCTCCGTGGTCACAGCCTGCATGGTCACACACCAGCTTATGCAGCTGTGGGTAGACGTGAGGGTTCATATATGCGTTTGCTCAAGTGTTTACAATGCAACATGTTGCGTGGCAATTTATGTTATTTATGCAAGGCAGACCTCTACCAACCAGAAGTTAGGTCACTGCAAATTATCTGTTGAAAAATTCCTGAACACGCAAACGAATTTACCCTTTTTGTATTCCTATATTTTGTAGAGAGAGACATGCGCAAAACAGTTTTTAATGCTTCTTATTCCTTTAATATTTCCTTTCCAATTTGTATGGCCAGGTCTTAAAGCGGGTTGCTGAGGTGATTATTCCTGAGACCTGGTTTCAAACCAGACACTGGGGTGATGATCCCCGGAAACATTAAGATTTATAACAGATGAAACCAGTCAAGTCCGCGCAAGACCTAAGGGACTCACTCTCCCTGTATTAACAAATTCATGTGTCATATTTTGTATCTACTAAATATCTACTAAATTTGTCTTGTCAAACGTCGCCAAATTAACGATAACGATACACAGCTTCAGAAATAGGTATGATTAGGCTCTGTAGCCTAGAAATCAGTAAAGCCGGTCGACAGTATTTAATGATTAGGCTCAAGAGCTATGACTTAACCCTTACAAACACAACTAGGCAAAAACGTACACTTTCCTTGAGCTATCTGTGACTACTTTAACGAAGCAAGTTCAATATGACCTATTTGAATATGATGGATCGAGCGTCATAACTGCACATCATCAATCATTTATGGCTGTGATTGATGCAAGTGTCATAAACATTGATAAATGACATGATAAATCTCACATTGACGCTAATTCAAACGCAGAATGGGAAGGATCTGTATTTCTGCCTCACGAGACTCTCCTCAGGAGGGAGTCTCCAAGGCAGAATTATACCGATCTTACCCAATCTGTACTAAATTTATCTTCCGTCCATATGTTTACCGTGCCATTAATGAGTACCTATATCTTCAGGCCGTCATGCGTGACCATGAAGATAACCTTTTTACCCTTCGTAAACAAAAAAATACGTTTGATATTTTACAATACGCCCCGCGCTGCCAGACATAAGCAACCCACCTTTAACTTCGTTGTTGTCGGGTTATTAAACGTAAATATAGAATAATATACCTTTACCTAAACAAACCCAACCAAGAATGACGCACAATTTTTTTTTTTAAATTTCGAGCACGCAAAAATTAACAAATATAAATTCGTTAAATAATGCACGCTTTAATTGCCAGTGTGTGAAGGACTGCTATGGGAAAATCTTTCAACATAGTATATTAGAAAATGTATCATTTATAAAAGTTCGCTGTGAAGCTGCGTAAGTGGTAAACATTTTCATCAGTAATATTTGTGACCGCAAGGCAGCGCGCGCGCGCGCACCAACACACAAAAACACACAACACGAAGACAAAATTATTTGAATGCATTCACTTATGTACGAACGTCATGCCAGGTAGTCATGCCAGGTAGTCATGCCAGGTAGTCATGCAAGAACACTGACAGGAAAAGGTGGAGAAGAAAGGGATCGAGAGGAAGAAGGGAATATAAGAAAATAAAGAAAGAATAGAATATAAGGGAATAAAAGAAAGAAGGGATAAGGGATGCAGGTGATGTAGCGTCTTCCTTGTGCTGCTTTAATGCAAGATTTGTAACCGTTTTTTACCCACCATCAATGGACCAAGCGTTCAGAAGAGCTGGTGAAGGTGACGAGGTGGCTGCTACACCAGCAGGTAAGGGTCACGATACTGGAAGTCACGTCACTCACGAGGTCAACGCGGTCTCCGGGTCATGACTCCAGGTTGTGCGACCCCAAGCGTAAGGTCAAGCAGGAGGAAGGAAGCTGTCACAACAATGGCGGAGACGCTACCCGAGAGGTCTTTCACTATGCTTTCATGCTGAGTTACAGAGCGCTATGCAACAAGTAGTACGTGCACCTCTGACCTTTCAATATACAAGAATTAAGAGGCGCATCCAGGAGTTATGACTCGACCCCTGCAAGCACAACTAGGCAAGTACATATTAGCTAAAATTAAGAGGCTTGTAAAATTAGAAGATAAGAACATGACAGGTTATTACAGCGTAATTCTTACTGATAACAGTAACATGAAAATAAGTCACAATACTGTGGCTGGAACAATTCAAAGTTCACCCCACAACTTGCAAATGAAAATGACAACGTTTCGTTCGTACTTTCGACTTACCATGGTCCAGGACGGATCGAAACGTCGTCCAGTTATCATTTGCAATTTGCACATTTGCTGGCTGTGAATGAAATTATTAAAGATAAAAGCAGTGGTGAGCGTTCAATCCAGATAGCGTTGTAATAACAATCATTTTGTCCATCATGCAGGACGAACTGTTATCACGACTTCCACATTTAGCAACGTACAGTCATCACTGGGAGAGTATTGCACCCAGTGTCCATCACCCGTGTGAAGTTACTTGCTCTCACTACCACAACCTGTCTCTTAAACACCCTACCGTCTTGCGAGAAGTGACACCACAGCAAGGAGGGAGGAGGATGAAGAGAAGAAGCAAGGACAGCAGGAGGAAGAGGGTGAGAAAGAAGCGCTGAACCTGTTGGGGGTCTACAACTCTCAAATTCTTACGAATGAGAAAAATATCTTCACTTAAACTGAAGAAAATGCTGGTCTTTTCTGTTAATGCACTTTGCTTGGGAGACAGAAATCACCTAAGCACTAAAATACTCCACACACTACGTCAAGACTGGGGACAATAATCCCCCCAACCACTGGAATCCCACACACCACGTCAAGACGTGGGTCAATAGTTACAGAAGCACTGCAGTGAGGCAAAGGGCAGGATAAAATTTATGCATGCAACATGAATTAAGATTAAAAAAAAAAATCTAAAACAGAGGAAGAGGTGGTAGCTAAGTAGACTTGGAGCGTGGTTATTAACCTGTGGTCGGACCCTAACCTCTCCACCTCCAAATATCAAGATCATTTTCCAACGCGTTATAATTTGCCAATTCCGCTTTAAGATAATTATTATTCATTCTAGATGTGGTTACTTTAACCTTAAAGAGCCGATATTTACGTATATTTAACGGCTAATATACAAATTACATAAAGAGGCAGGCAATATCTGGCAGTTTCAATAGTTGGAAACCACACGCTTGTTATTTATATGGAGGAGAGGCTGGCAGCCACCACCTGCTTAACCCTGAACCTCAAGAGGGCTGCAGGTGGCTGCAACAAGTACACTGCAATTGCAATTACACTTACACAAAACTGACTTTAACCCGGCTGTGATGCCAGGCAGGTGTGCTGTTAGCATCCATTACTAACCTGAGGCTGAGTGACTGGTACATGATGATGATTGATGCTTATGATTGATTATGACTGATTGACGATGACTTTAAATGATGAATGACGACATTCATTATAGTATACTGTATATTCCATATATCCCGTACGGGTTATATCACCCCTGGGAAATGAGAGGTAATCAGGTTTAATCCCGAAGGTAAGTAACTGTTCATAGTTTATCAGTTGATGGTTCCTGAGATGATCGCCCCCGCGGCCCCATCTCCAGACCTGTCATGGCTTGGTCAGTCAGGCTGTTGGTGCAAGGTACACCTGAGTGCTGGTGGTGCACGAGATTATTTGATACCTTTATTATGCAGCCTGAGTACAAGTACATCGTTGATGAGACTGAGGTTGATGAAGTACAACAATCATGGGACGGAGGTTGATGAAGTACAACAATCATGAGACGGAGGTTGATGAAAGCATCAAGAAAGTGTTATGCCCAGCACACCACAAGGTCGACACTCCCGCACTCTCATACTGCAATTCCACCACTCACTAATGAGACATCAACTCTTCCGGTAAAGTTGAACTTGCGAGGTCAGTTCAGTGACCTCAGATCAACACTCGCATCTCACGAACTTTATCAAGTCTCGTTAATATAAAAAATTCTCAGGCATGTTAGTGGCTTTCTTTGTCCTTAACAATATTTTATAACATGTAAATCACACATTGTATATTATGCAACAAAAATTTAATTTAACATCAGTAAAATAAACAGAGAAGCACAGATATGAGGAAACATCGGTATATTTCCTCCTCCAACTGAGATCCTCTTAAGCAGATAACAGTGATAGAGGAGCAACTTTATGTAATATAGACTTCGCTTTTTTTAAACCTTAATGGAGAATAAAAACATTAAACTTTGTGTGTAATATATTTTCTTTGGATAAAAATAAATTTGAAAGTAAAAAGAAAAATCTAAACCGTGTAGTCACAACAACTGCACAACCCAAGACAACATGAGTTTAGATCAGGTCGCTCCTGCCTCTCGCAACTGATTGACCATGACATGGTCTTGCATGCACTGGAAGACAAACAAAGGACTTCAACACCTGTGTTCCTGGTGTAATAGTATACAAAATGCGTGCAAGAGAAAGAACTGGAAAGGTGAGCAGATGGATGTTTAACTTTCTAACAAATCAAAGAATAATAATATTTAACAATGTAAAAATTAAAGGATGCCACAGTGAAAAAAAAATTTGTTTCTCAAGGTACAGTACTCGTCCCAATTATTTTTCTCATATTCAACATAAATGAAGGTCATAGCACAATACTATCCATTTTTGGGCAGACGATACTAGAATTTATATGAAATTAGCATCCACTGAAGACACAGCAAGTCTCCAAGCTGCTCACACAAACAGCCACACAAGAAAGCAAGAAGATTAGTAGAGGTGCAAAATGCTTCCAATGAAATGCAAAGGCGCGACGAATACACTAAGATAAAACTCGATAAATGTAAGGGGACCAAGACTCTTCAACACGCTTCCTTCGTGTATAAGGGAGATTATCCCCAAACCCGTAGCTGTTTGCAAGATCAGCCCAGTTCAGGCTGACAAAGATTTCATTATCTGAGTGATGGAATATGACGGAATCACATAGTAATATAATGGGGAAAAAAACTAGCTGTCATATATAGTACGGTAAAAGAACAATGCAGATGTACCCACATCATTAAATCTCACCTTTGACTATAAATAATAGTGATATTGTTAAATATGGGAGGATACCGCCTTCTTGTTTTGTCACCCAAAATGATATGGTATTAGTACCTAAGATGGTATTGTGTTACGCAAGATGGGATGCTGCTTATATTGTTAGTGAAGATGAGATGCTGCTAATGACAGGGTTTACAAGGAGACACCACTGCCGGTGATGGAGGTTGGAATTATAAGTTGTGGAGACAGTCGTGGGTGTACTTGTTGAAGGTTGTGATTTTGTTCAATTTGGTACACTGGCAGTGTGTAACTACAGTATTCCATGTAAGAGTTACATGGCCGTAACAAACACGAGTTATGTTTCCCTGTCACATTCCGTTATACAGGATGGGTTTCTTACATGGAGTAATTAGGTATCCCACAACAGAGGAAACCTATAGTGACTAATTATTTTTTCTTCTTCCAAGGGTTCCCTTTAACTTCAGCACGCCTCGTCCTGTGATATACCTGTGACCAGTATCGAAGACTTTTCTATCCTCGCAGATTGGCCTCGAGTTAATCTTTCTTGTTTATTGTATGTTCAACCAGGTTGTTCCTGTTGACGGCCCGATGGCTCACATAGCCATCACAACCTGAATGATATAACACTTAGTAAAGGTAGTAACCCAGTTTCCTCTTGAAGGCTTTTAAACTTGTTCAGCAATATTTCTGATATCTGCTGATCAAGGTAAACAGTCTAGGATCATGGATGCTGACAACAGTGTTCTCTTATAATACTCGTAGCTTTCCTGATTTTCATTGGATTTATTTTATACTTTCTCCCATATCTCTCACTCCATTAAGCTGTTCTGATATAGTGTACAGGTTCGGGACCTGCTCTAATGGTGCTTTATGGTGTTTTTAAGTTTCACAGATTTAGTAAGCCCTTGGGAAACTGTAATAGGACGACAAGAATAGAGGGAAGAGTAACATTCGAGCAAAAGATAATATTAGGCGAGCAAGCATAAGCAAGAACACGGAACCCGAAGTTAGGAACAGCCCCAGAGAGCACGACGTACAATTTTGGTATTTACTACTGTCTAGTTCATCTCTCTCACTCCGCTAGTGAAAAGGCAGCTTCAAACAGAGTGGTGGTAGTGGGTAGTAGTGGAAAGAGCAAGCACGTGTTGTCGTCGCTGCTTGGGGGTGTGGCGGCGGAAGCCCCAACAGCAGTGGTGGCGATGGCAGGGGTCAAGGTCAGTGAGAAATTGATCCCAGCAACTTGTGTCGCACTGCTGCCACCTAAGGCAGCGGCGGCGGCTTAAAACTAATTTTCCGGTAATAAAGTCTGTTTTATTATACTCCTTAATTTTATGGGATCATCACCTTCGTAAGGTAAAAGGACACAAGTGCAACTAATGTGAGATTTTATTGTGGCAACGTTTCACTCTACAGGAGCTTTGTTGCTTCTGGAGAGCGAAACGTTGCCACAACAAAATGTCACAGTAGTTGCACTTGTGTCCTTTTACCCAACATATTGTCGGTAATTCTACCAACATTAATACAATCATCACCTTCGCGTGCCGGTCTCCAACCAGGCCTCATACTGGAGGAGAAATGTTACATTAATTATTACAATTAACCAACACAGCAAAGATAAGTGTACACTGAATTAAAGTAGAATTTCGAAAGAAATACACGTCATCTTCCTGTGCACCAAACAGAAATAAAATATCAATTACGAGTGAAAGAAAAACATTAATATGACGGGAGGGTATTAACTGGTGGAAAATATAGATTATAACGAAAGGAGACTAGTATTGCAGTGTCACCTACAAAAGACTTTTGTCACTTGATAAAGCCTCTTTTAAGTGAAACGTTACCATAATAAAGTCTCTTTTCGCCATACGTGTCTTTTTTTTCCAGCACTTGAGGGCTCATGGGCACACACTAACCAACAAGGAAGAACCTCCCTGGACGGTCACTCTCTTCACAAAGATAATATTACTTTATGCGAATTTCTCCATTGTAACTCTGAAACATACACAAATTAACCAAATCAAAAAGATGATGAACGTAAAGAATAAAACACTACCATAGGGACAAGAATATCTGACACTACTAGTAGTGTATGTATTGATTCTTTGTTTTTATATGGGGTGCAAAACCTACCATCACGTTCTATGGTGTCATAGACTGTCAAATGACTAAAAGCCCCAGCGAATGAGTCATTATATGACTTAAGATTCTCGTCAATAGAATTTTTCAGTTTTTCTGCCAAATGAAGCACCAAAACCAAGAAAATACCAAAAAAAAAAAAAGAACAACGAGCTCTTGGGAATTCGTAAGACAAATTCCAAGAGACAGTAACTGGGTGTAGTAAATACTGCTTTCTAACTTCCGCTAAGGTCCCGGGAAGACGCAGTCTCTGTCACTCGCTGATGACCTAAAGCACTTTCCAGTAATGTCAGCTGACTAACTGGAATATCAACATTAAAATATTACCTAGGGACAATATATATGGAATATCAACATTAAAATATTACCTAGGGGCAATATATATGGAATATCAACATTAAAATATTACCTAGGGACAACATATATTTGACTAGCTTCGAGGGTTCCTATACCCTTGCAGCCTAGTATGCGAGGTCAAGCTTTCCTATTAATCGACTTAGTCAACTAGGTAGCGACCCCCACACAGGCCCACATAGCCATCACAACCCGGCTGATGCGGCTCATGTAGCACTAAGAAGTTGAGAACTTCTATCTCCGTTCCTGCAGCATTTCTGATATCAGAAACTACTGATGTTGACAATTATGGATATAAACATGAAAAGATGGCAGACACGACAATGATAGAAATACACGCTGCCAATAAACTACGACATAATGATACGGTTGAACATAGGTACACCTATTTGACAAGACACTAAAAGTACTACACACTGACAAAACTTTATGACAACAGTGATAAGTGGTAGTGCATTTGGCTCATCTGCTGCTTCTGTTAACCTACCTACTCATGTTGTGTATTCAGTAAATAACCTATTTCCCGATTATACAGAACAATAAAATGAATAAATACAGTGAGAGGTGTGCGCATATATATGCGAATATACCGAATTTTATCTTGTTATGAAGGATTATAGTTAAAATGTGTAGGTTGACAAAAGCCTTGATGACCTTCGTGCATGGCTGGTAACGACAAATGCTGCCCACAAGTAAAGCAAATGTTAATTAGACAGAGAAAATCTCATGGTGTATGTTAATTATATAGCGATAAGCTCAGTATGGTAAAGGCAGTATGCAAAGCAAATCTTAAAACGATGTTTCACTCACTGCTGAGCTTCATCACGTCAACAACTGAATATATCGAATTCAAAACTGAACGAAACTTGGTCAGAAAAAAGAACTTGGGCTGCATAAGGCGATTCTTTAATAAAACCTTTCTGTAGTCGATAAGACCGTAACCTAGAGAGCGCTAACACCAATACTTAATCTGAGCTGTCCTAGTTATCACTACCACTCAAAGCTTGCTGATAACATCACCCAAAAAATACATCTGACAGTTTTAAAAATACTTAATAACAGATGACCATGCCAATGATTTATGTTGCAGAGTAGCGAGGTCAAGACACCAACATCTTGAGAGAACGAGGTAACCAGACGTCAATCATACACACGAGGTCACGACCCCTCACAACCCACGAACTGGAAAAGTGGACGGCTTTTCGGTCTGGTATGTACCATTATCAAGTCGCGAATGGGAAAGGATAGGGGGGGAAAGTCCGAAGCCCAACTCGTGAGTTATAGTCTGGAACAATTTCAGCCAGAGAATTGTGCTTTATTATTCAAGACAGTCCCTATAAAACAAGATCAGAAAACACATTAGGCGTGTCCCTTGTTCCCTGGTAATCTAATACCATCTTGGTCTCCTGCCTTGTATCACCTGACTTTAGCTTTTGCTAGTCTACTTCAACTCTCTTTCACATCGTAAACTTCACAACCTTGTCAGTAACCATAAAACTGGAGGAGTCCCTTCAGACCTAAGTCTTGGGCATGACAAGTTCGCCACCCCAACGAGACGTGCGCTCTTATGAGCAAATAAGAAGTTTGGAGTGTCAACTGCAAATTGTTTGTTATACTGTACCTTTCTTCCCTACCACCAACAGCACTAGTGTTACATCTCTTCTCCCTGCAAAACATCGGGTTCGATTCCCGATCAGTTTTATATAAATTTAGTGACATTCACTGCGATTTTCCGTGCGTGCGTGTGTGTGATATATACCTTTGAAGAGAAGAGTTTCGAGAGTTTATCTACAAAAGTTGCATTTATGAAATATACTGGTTAATTTTGTTGCTATAGTGATGGATGAGAGCAACTCGTGGGGTGATTAGATGGTGAGTAATTTACTAGTCTGGTATCTTTCAATTGAGAGGAAATTTGACATCGGTGAAGGACTTTTAATCCAAAAAAATCGGAACAACTATCTCTTTCCTTAGATCAAGTATGATTACCTCCTAATGCATCATATCGATGTATTTCAGGGGGAGATAAGTCCGGTTCCTTGGATCAAGAGCCTCTCTCCAGCATCAAGGCAATATAATGCAATAAGATAAAATAATACTTTACTATTTCGAGATTAAAAGTGGCAGAATGGCATCTATACACTGCAATAAATGTACCAACCTCCTCCTAAGTAGGATACACGAGTGTTGAAATATTGAAGCCGACCTGAGGAACCGGTTATAACTATGACCATATTTTTTAAAGGGAATGACCGGTAAGCCAGCGGAAGGCCTCGGTCAGATGACCAAAAGCTCCAACGGCTGGTTATCATATGACTAAGACCCGCGTCAGGGAACACTTGTCATATATAATTTATATACATATATCACACACTTATTGATTTATTTATATTTGCAGATGACATTGGTGCCTAACGGTAAGCTAGCCAGGGAAGCAAGGTTGACAAGTGGCCGTGGCTGAAACGGTTAATCTCGACAGTCTCTTGACACAAGGTTGAGCCGTCACCAGCCTCGCCTTCACTACTGGGCAGGTTCAGAGGCAAGAGGGGATAAGCTTACTTAGTAAATAAAATTGTATATCAACAGCGTGTTGCTACACTACTCTATATGATAGCCATATAGTAAAAACAAAGGCTAAATATATTTCCTCGTCATATTCCATCACAAATTATGGTCAGGGTGGCGACCTTGGGGAGGGGAGGGAGAAGGCGAAGGAAAAAAAGAGAGATATGGAACAAATTGGCAGACCCAAGAGTTGAGCCTAGTTAGGGAAATAAATGAAGAGAGAGAACGGAGAAACGTACAGCAAGAAAGGAAGCAAAATGACGAGGATGATAGGAAAAGAATCGAGCAAAAATATGTAAAAAAGGAGGAATATAGTCTTACTTTGAGACCAGCCAGTTAAGAGAGAAGCAAACAAGACTTATTGACCAGAGAGGACCAAGAAGAGAAGTCGCTACTGCAAAGTGGATTAAAAGTAGGGAGAAGAGGATAAAGTAAAAGGAGTACTTGGGGAGGGTTGGGAGAAGAGACTATGGGGAATTCCAAGAAAGGAAAGACAATGCAAAGGGTGTGAAGAAGAAGAAGTCTTTGGCAGTACGTATTTTTCGAAGTAGCATACAGAAATATCCAGTACCACAAATATTAATGAAGAACATACAGCATAACGGTAATTTGTAAGTAGTGTGACTTATATGTTTCAAAAGAAAAAGACGGAGATGATATTGCCTATGGCATGTCAATTACTTGGGCTGGAATGTAGTGAATGTATGTACATATGTTCAGTCACAGGATGAGTGACAGTATCCAATAAACTTGCCCTCTGCTCTCCCTGAAAAATTCAAAATTCAAATCAGTGTGGGGTTAGTGGGTGCACTGCGTCACTGGTCGAGTGTGAGGATTCCCCCTTCTCTATCCTCCTCAACCATCACCCTGCCCTTCCTCACCCTGCACTGCCTCACCCTGCACTGTATCAACATCCGTGGTCCAAAACTACTCAACCTCTTACCAGAAGATATCAGAAACACTGCTGGGACAAGTGTAGGTCTCTAAAAGGAAACTGGACAAATATCTCCAAGTGCCGTATCAACCAGACTTGATAGGTATGTGGGTCAGCGGGCTGCCAGCAGCAACAGTCTGGTTGAACAGGCAAGCACCAGACAAGCCTGGCACAGAGCCGCGCACCGGGAGTAGGAATAAAACTCCTAAAACTCATCCAAGGTATACCCCCCCCCTCATCAAGGCTGCATTTGACAAATCCACTAACAGTCAAGAAATCCCTACTCCCCCCCCCCCTTCAAAAAAAAAAAAAACTATATATACCCAGAGGTATACACCTATCGATGTATATCAGGGAATATATACCTCCCGAGTTTGGTTACGGCGTGACGTGAGGTCCTGGATCCCCCACTCGCCAATAATTTGCATCTCTTCCAACTACTTAATTAAGCAGCACCTGTCTGGTGGATCTGCACTCTAGGGCCAAGTGAACCAGTACAGGTACATCGTGACTCCAGGAACCCGATACCAAAGCTACGCCAGAATCTATGCACTCGTGTCAGATAGCAGTCCTATGGGCCTGCGAGCTGCTAGCATCAACAGCCTGGTTGAGAACGTCAGCCTGGCCTCAGGCCAGGCTGAGAGGATAGGAAACTTCCAGAAACCGGCCACAGGCATCTCCCTGCGACCCATCCTTCAGCGCATTCTCGCACCACCACTGATCAACATTCAGATTTCAACGCTGCCTGGTTTTTTTTTTCTCGGTCACCTCGTTGTCAAACGCCGTGGTTAAATACAGGTTTTAATGGTTTATGCTGCAGTCAGGCATCTTAACTGCAAGAAACATTTGCCGTCCCTCGAACTGCACTCTGTGGAACGTAAACAAGAAGATACATAATCTACACCTAGAAAATTTTGGAGGAACTAGTCTCAAATATGCACACTGAAATCACTCCATATGAGAGAAAGAGGCTTGTGCTTGGCAGACACTGCAAAATTCCTCTGATGAAAAGCAGAGGTGGCGGCGGCGATGAGTAACTCAAGTGTAGTGGGACTAAGACTCTTCAATACACTTCCTAAGTACATAACTGAAATTATCAACAAGTCTCGGACTGTCTTCGCGAGGAAACTTGGGATGCCTAGTCTGGGATAGGGAGGTGAGAACAGTGACCCCTGAATCGTTTCCAGGTAACTTACAGGTAACCTAACCAACTTATCTACTCATCTACTAGAGATGGAACATTAGAGAGGTGAAGCAAGACTTCCTCGTTCCTACATTTGGGGGAGGGGGGGGGGACGGAGGTACCTACAGAGATGAAAGGGACCGAACCTTGGCTGTGAGAGGACCTAGAGAGAGCCGCGAAACCTTGACCAACAGATGAGATGGAAGCTTATGCAGGAAGTGTAATGAACTAAATATAAGTATACTTTCCATCAGTATAGTTTGTATTATCATCACTGTAATAAATCATTGTAATAACCCTCCCGCTAACTTTGTGTAAGTGGCATTCTACCATTAATTCTGTATTCACCATACTTTCATCTTTAATGTAATAAATAATTGTATTCCCTCAAATATGTGTGTATCATATTCCTCACATATGACTACCCAGAATTATAAAGTGCAGATTAAGTGGAGTTTAAGTGGTGTAAAGTGCTTTATCCGGAGATGAAGGAGCAGCTCCCATCCCCAGGTATAAACACTGGAAGCTTTAAGAAATAGACGTTGTATTTATGTGTACCTGTACCTGAATAAACTTACTTACCACATCAAAAAGAGAGAGTAAAATAATGTTCTGTCCTCTCACGTTGCCTGGGTTTCAAAAGACTGCGCTGCCAGACGTCTCTTCACTTTCTATTTTTACTTATATAGTAGTTAGTTAAATATAAATTTTTGTACAGGTTCACATAACATACACTAACCTAAACTAAATACAAACATTCCGTAAGCAGGAAACTTTCACAAACTGACACTGGGTTATGTATAAGAAAATAAACCAAGCCTAATGAGGCCCCAACTGGCGTTTTATTGTGACAACGTGTCGCTTAGTGTGTAGTTTTATCATTTGACTGGACATACCTGTGACCGGTTTCGAGTTTGTCTAACTTTGCATCCCGGCCTGCGACCAGGGTCCTTGTTGACCGCCTGGTCAATCGGACTGTTGGTGCTAGTGGCCCGCAGGCATACACTGTCACCAAAACTCGTTGTCCAAAGAAAGCGTGTTCTTCAACGTGGGTTTTTTTTCTACGGTGTACAACGAGACTAGGTTGCACGTTGGTACAATTGCATGAACAGGTCTGGAGACCGTGGTAAAGTATCGAAAGCAGTGCTTTTATCTAGTTCTGTAGTCATATAGACATAAAAGAACTCCGAGTGAAGTTTTATCGAGCGGAGTGGCCTCGTATGACTGCATTAATGGTATTCCTAAGAATCAGTGAGGGATGAGTAACCATGTATGACTGTATGAATGGTATCCTTAAGACTCAGCGAGGGATTAACAATCTTGTATGACTGCATTAATAGGTTTGCCACACAAGCCGAGCGTAAATATAATGCAGCAATAACTTAAAAGGTTGGGCAGGATTAAGCTATATAATACACAGAGTCTAGTAGGGTTAGGCTAAGCTGTTAATTTAGTTGAGAAGCAAAATTAAAAATATATAATAACTGTCGGTAGACAGCAATCATTCAGGGAGGTACTACCATCCTGTCAGAGAGTTTAAACTAGGAGCCTGTTAAATATTTTCCACTCTGTCAAGACTGTTGTCTCTTGTGTCTCATGAGCATGTAAGGCGGCAGGTAAATCTTACAAACTTCTACTCACATACAGTAAACACTTGTATTTTCCTGTTAATAGTTTTTCTTCCTATAATTTATCCTTTCTAATTTAAGAGGCCAATATAAGAGCGGGACTCGGGGGCGATGATCCCCGGAGCCATTAACAGATACAAGAAGGCAGCATGTGTTTGGGTCCTCCTTGTATAATGATGAGTGACAGACACTGACGTTGGTTTACAAGAGCAGCCTCTTGGAATTTCTTCTGATGTGCAAGCTATTAAAGACGAAAGAGATCAATAAGACACACTTGTTGGGAGCTAGTATGTGCGCGTGCGTTACGTGTGCATGGGTGGGGTTATTTAGTGTTTTGAAATATTAAATGATTAAGGTTATTTACTAGAGATGACTGTAGAGAGTGAGAACACAGCTCACTATCATGGAGCACATTATGCTCTCGCAGTTGCACAATATCTTACCTACATTCAGTGGACAATGATACACTGAAGCACTTTATTAGACGGGCACCTTTAACCAGCTATCAGGGACAGATATTATGGCATTCAGCATGGAAGAAAATGTTGCAAGGAAACCTGAAAAGCTAAAACTAGTTATCACTTCCTGACCAGCCAGGCAGTGAAGCCTACGTTGCACTGCGTACGGCTAGCCCCCAGCATCCTTATTGATCGTCTACAGGTCACTTGAACTAGTGCCAAAGATAATCAGTGGCATCTACTATATATTCAGCCTTCTGCCTAAGGTTACTTGAAATCAGACCTTGACAAACTATGTTAACGCGTAGTTAATCTATAATAAACAAATTACATACACGGGATGGCAACGTCTGGAATCGGAGTAGACAGCCGTTTAGAAAGCTGGTTATGTAGTGTATCATGACGTATTGACTGATGACGTAATGTAGCAGAACTGAGCAAGAACACTAGAGCTGCTACAAGTGTACGAGCATACACGTCGTGCCTTAAATACCGTCACCCGAGAAAGTGTCCCATCTTGGCGAGTCTCAGCTTGCCAAGTTGCGATACCAACCTGCCAGTGGTATGAACCCATGTGATACCCACATACAACACTATGTCAACACACCCTTATTTATCTTCAAGAGGAAACTTAACAGGTTTCCCCAGGAAGCTCCTAATATGACGGGCTGTAGTGCTGACGCTGAACTGTATATTATGAGCACCAACAGTGTGACTGATCAGGTCATTCATCAGGAGGCCTGGCCGGAGACCAAGCTTTATGAACCCGAGCTCTTCATATGTAGCCACATGCCAACATCTGTAGCCACATGCCAGGCACTGTACACCCCGTAGGGGTCGTACAGTGCCTAGGGGGGATGGGTTGGAGTCAATCAGGCTCAATGAGGAGTCCTTCACCGGCATCCAGGAACCTTCCTTGAGCGCCCATCCCTAAATAATAAACACCTCTCACGTTATGACCATCATAGTACAAGCGTCAAACACAACAAGAAATAAACACAATATCAAAGACTGAGAATGATCAATAGTCACTAAGAGTCTTGTGGTGTAAGTATAGATCAATTTTACCCACATTTCTAATTTACTGTTTTATAAAACCAGGAGTGCACAATTTTATTACTTTTTCGCTGAGTTTTGGACATTTATTTTAGTATTATGTTGTTTCTTCGAAATTCTTTATTTTAATATATGTTATATATTCATGGAATCATGGGGAAGACGTGAACCCATAGGAGTCACACAGCGTCTGAGAACTGGCAGGAACTCAGAATCGATCCAAGGAAAGGTCTGATTCCTTGGCTCATGCCCCCCCCCTCCTTCTTGGAAAAACTTTATCTTCATGACTCTTGTACATTCAGGAATGAAAATCACATACAGCTCACACAGCTTAATGAACAATATAAAGCAGATTATTCATAATTCTACATTCAAAGCCTTGATGCTGGTGAAGGGCTCTTGATACGAGGAATTGCAGCTACCCACCCATTTTACATTCCCAGCGTTTGTAATTATAATACATTAAAATTTACACCTGAAAAATTATAGATAATTCCCCAATCTACACACAGCAATCACTCCCAACGAATGAGAGGCTTGGCTGACCGTGCAAAATACCCCCTATGAAAGCAAGGGTGGGGGTTTAGTGCACTAAGAGGTAACTATAAGTGTAAAAGGCTCAAGACTTTTCAACACCCTCTCTTCATACATAAGGGAATTGCAACAAACCTATTGCTGTCTTCATGAGGAACTTGGTAAGTTCCTTCAGTCATTTCTTGATCAGCCGGGTTGTGGTGAAAACGCTTGACTCTGTGCGGCTGGCACCAACAGCCTGGTTGATTAGACCGTTAACCAAAAGGCCTGGTCTGGCACCTGGCAGCGGGGACAGTGACCCTTGAAATTGTCTTCAAGTAACCTCAGGGTAATTTCTCATACCAAAAAAAGTAGTACAAGAGGAAAAATGACGGCCATAAAAGCTAGAGCATTCAATATTTAAGCATATCCATAACGTGAGGCTTGGGTTATCCAAGTAAGATAAGGAACTATTATCACTCACTACAGACCTCCCAGCTGTCGTGCCTACGGTGGACAGCTTGCACCAATACTTAGTAAGTTTAATTAATCAAACCATCAGCCAGGTCGCGGGGTGATGATCCCAGGGAGTGATTACAGGCATACTACAGGTAGGTAGACTACCCTCATCCTCATACCGCACATAACCAGCGATGGGGTATTCCAATCCTCCTCTTCCTTAATATAATTTACTAATTAATTTTTATATGGTATATCTACATTTAGGTTGAATGAGTGTTTCTTGGGTCATCCTACCTTGGTGGGAAACAACCCTTGTGGTAAAAACAATTACCTTAATGTTAAGTAACAATCTAAAATAATAGATAATTGTGGTCCTCGTAAAAATAACTCAGAAAATGACGCACTTAATCGCGTTAAAACACGAATGTTGTGTTTTGGGGTGTTGAGCAGGGCAGATGTTGACCGGACGAACCTGACCCTACGATGGACTTTGGGAATAGAACAACTTTCGGAACTCATCAAAGCTAGGTATAAGGTGTTGAGGAGTGTAGGTATTGAGCAGGGTAGGTAGAGAGGAACGAGGTACACTAGTTATCAGCACTGTTGGCTGGTCCCCACTTTGCCACCCACTTGACACTACACCTTCAAGTGGGTGGCTACACCACAAGCGTAGTTATTATCATCTCTACTGCTCCTCACACTTACAATACACCATTCACCTCACTTATATAACATCACTATTATAAAAAACCATGGTACACACATGAATTTTGACCAAACACAAACGTTTCTGAAAAAACAATATTCTTGACGATGTAAATGGTACACCACGAAATCCCTCAGAAATTTTTATCTTTCACTGTAGTTAAGAAAGGTTTAATACACTGAGAGATGTATCGTGTATCTCGCTCTATGTACGTATATGAGAGAGAGAGAGGAGAGGGGGGGGGGAGGGAGGGAGAGGGGAGCAGCTGGCAGCCAGACTCGTGTATAATTTAATATGTTGCATAAATAATGAGTTTCCAAACTTTTTATTTTATACATTTAAAAAATATCGGTTTTTACATTGATGAAGATATATACTACATAGTTAAAACATCACTTACAATTGTAAAACTAAAAATTATTGTAATTATGCAAATGGAAGAATGATGATTAATATCAGCTGTTGTTGGAAAGATACTGAATGGGAGAGTAAGTGAGGAAAGATACTGAATGGGAGAGTAAGTGAGGAAAGATACTGAATGGGGGAGTAAGTGAGGAAAGATACTGAATGGGGGAGTAAGTGAGGAAAGAAACCGAGTGAAAAATTAGGCTGTGATGGATAAGTTTTTTTTCTGTTCGCATTTGAAGAGTATGGACTCCGACGTTACTAAAATTGAAGGAGTCGTTCCACTTCCAGTACAAAGACTATCAACAAAACATCAAAATAGACTATCACAACAATACAACTAAATGACAGATTTATGGCTGATGATCTTTCAGCAGATGAGGTGTGTTTAAAAGCAGCCCGTGACATAGTCTGGCAAAAAGTGGATAACTAAAAGACTACAACATACATTATGATCATTGCTATAAACGGCTTTGGTATCAAAACATAAGAGATCACTGATGTTCTTCACCATTTCATAAAATCAGAAAAAAGAAATTGAGGTCACCATTATTCTCTAAGAAATGGTGCCGCATTTCGCAGCTACTGGGCACAATTGGATCCAGATCTGTGCAAATCTACGTACAACAAATGCGCCAACTTGAGATCCAGCAACAAATGTGCCTGTAATCTTCCAGAGTGGCCACCATGTTATTCGAACAAGTGAGCAATATCGGGCCGGCTTATCAGATTTGGTTTTCAAACAAGTGCTAATGAGAACCTTATAAAGGACAAGTCTAACACATGGACGGGGAAAGATGAAATCCCAACAGACCCAACAGTTCTTAAAATATGCAAGCATGTGACAATTTTAATGATGTCACGCAGGAGTTAACATACAGAGTAACTGATAAGCGAGCAACATAAATATATAACAAAAAACAGACAGGCAAAATACAATAAGGATACAACTCAATTTTTCTAGTTTCTTCAGAATAGAAATCCACTTCGTGCAGATGTAAATCTACGTAACACCGCCTCTGGTGTTACTGCCCACAAAATTGAAATGTGGACAAAACAAAAGAAATGGGTTGTAAAATCCAAGAATGAATGGTGGGGAAAATAAGCAGTAGTGGATTATACGACTAAGTTTTCTACCAAAATCAATGGTGAACCCATCAACGTGGACCCACACTATAAATACAGGCTGTGCGGCCATCCATGAGCTTTATGAGCTGCTGACGCAATTTGGACAACCCATTTGGCATTGGGATGGGAGGTTGTTGTAAAGAAGCTGAAGAGCAATACTTCACGGAGCAGCCACATATGAGGTCACTTCAGCTGCAGAAGAAGCTTGTCAGCTTCCATAATGGATGCACTGCGTTTCTGAAGATTTCGAGACAAAGGTTCTGCAAGCACCTCTTTGCACACACTGCCACGAACAACTGCAACAGCACTATGTCACAGAGTTATTGTTTATTTCGAAGTTCATCAGTGAATCCAGAAAACTGTAGATAGATACTGAACACAGTGATCTGATGCGACTGCAAGACGAACTGTCATACGAAACTATGCACATGCAAACAATTCATCTATAAATATTTAAAAAAAAGGTACAAATTGATAAGATGAGACACTTATGCCCAAGTGTCTCATCCATGTGCACAAGTGTCTCGTTCATCAAAAATTTCCTGCAATGCTCAATAGAATGTACCCAGTGCAAGGGAGCTAGTTTTGCAAACTCCTCATTACCTTGTATGGAGAACATAGTAGGGAACTATGAAATGTCACATGACCAGAAAAAAATGGCTGATCATAACCATGCTGGTTATGATCATAATTCAATCATTTGTTATATCTTTTGTACATATAAGGTGTGTATACCCCCCTCCCTACACCACACCCAATAATCGCGTTTTAGGCTAATTTTATATACATGTAATGCCAAAAAAAAAAAATTCTGATTGCACCACTGCATTTTTAAAAGGTATATTTTCATACCAAAAGTAAGTCACAAAACAAATTGATTATGCACGCGGTGTACCTGTAGTTAAAAACAATTTTACTTAAATTTACCTCCATTTTTAATATAACATTCCTTAATTATTCATCACGTAACACAGTAAAAATAAATTATTATTCAATTAGTTCCAGGCTGACTCATTTTTGTAGCCACAGTGAATGGACTACTTGAGTTCAAGAGGAATGGCTGTGCAACCTCAAGATTCCTCCTTCACAAAGAATACAACTGCGGTGGATAGCTATTGATCCAAGACAAGCTGGGAGACCACATGAACTGAGGCGGCGAAGAGATTTTCGCTGATCTGCATCAAGAAGTGAGAGTAATACTGGAGTTACAGGTAAATAAACGATTTAGAACTGAAGTGAGAAGTAACATTTTTAGAACCTGAACAAAATTCGGAAAGTTTGGTAGGCATTTTGGACCCAGATACACTCAATACATACACCCACGAACTACCTACACCAACGTACACGCAGACATACCAGCTACATCCAGGTACACAAGTCCACGTACACAAGTCCAGGATCGATCATCCTCGTACATATACCCACGTGCCACCTACACTCAGAGGTTACCTGAGGTAAGATGCCACCTACATACAGACGATGGAGACCCAGGTGTCACCTACACCCACACTCATCGCCCCCTGCACAACCTCAACACACCAAAACACAGTCCTACACCCTAAGCATATATGTGCTACCATGCAAATTAAGCTACTGCAGGAGCACGCGCGCACGCACACGCACACGCACACACACACACAGGTGGACAGAGACAAGATGTTCCAGAGAGGGGATACAGAAACAAGGGGTCATAGTTGGAAGTTGAAGACTCCTATGAGTCAAAGGGATGTTAGGAAGTATTTCTTCAGTCATAGAGTTGTCAGGAAGTGGAATAGCCTAGAAAGTGACGTAGTGGAGGCAGGAACCATATATAGTTTTAAGACGAGGTTTGATAAAGCTCATGGAGCAGGGAGAGAGATGACCTAGTAGCAATCAGTGAAGAGGCTGGGCCAGGAGCTATGAATCGACCCCTGCAACCACAAATAGGTGAGTACAGTAACCACCCAGGAAGATACTACAGTCCAGTCATACGAGTGTGCAACGAAAGCCTATTATATGTTTTGCTCCGGTAAAAGAACTGGTATTTTCTTTCTCATAAACACATAAGCTGATACGAAAAAAACTTACAAACTTACGCACATTTATTATACACTTACTTATTTTGACTTTTCTGTATATTTCTCAATAGATCTTATTCCTGCAATATTTCCTTTATAATTTATGCCTGGTCTGACACCGGGTAGCGGGGGCAATGATCCCAGGAAGAATTAATATATAAAAAAATACCGTTCAGGAAACTGAACACAGAATTCTTCAAAATTTAATACATATGTTAGAAGAATCGTTGATATGCGACAGCCACTTCTCCCCTTCCCATCTGAATAAGCAAGTGTCTTGAAGCTTGAGGTCAAAATGTATGCAACAAGACTAGTCCCAGAACAGAGATGAATGTACTATGAGAGCGTGACGACCTTGGAAGAGAGAACTAAGAAAGGCATGATTACAACGTAAGCAACTTCAAGAACTGAGAAAACACAAAACTAGGAGTACCAGCGACAAGGTGACACAGGTGGAAACTTAAGACACAGATAAGTCATTAAAATGTTAGGAAGTACTTTTTTCCTCAGGGTTGTTAAAGGGTAGAAAGAATTGAGTCATAGCAACTGGCGTAGCCTCTTAACTACTATTATCCAACGACTTTACTGACTCTTGGCCTGCAAGGTTCAATCATTCTTAAGCTTGAAACTTTTTTTCACATCTCCAGGGTTCCATTTACATACAAACACAAACTCGAATGGGTAATTATACACCGTCACCACTCACGAAAACCACACAGTATTATATAACCTCAGGCACCCTTTTGTGAGGAGAGAAACGGAAGGGGGAATAAGGGATGAAGGAAAAGGGAGGTAGGAGGATGAGAATTAAGAGAAAGCGGCGAAGAGGGAAGGAGGGAGCAGGAGCGCTATATAATAATCTGACAAACAAGGTGATGTTTCTTACACAAGGCTCATCGTTTACATATTAAGTATGACCGCCATGGCATCAAAGAAGTTCAACTTTATGATACCAGCTAGATGATAAGCAGCAAAGGAGTTCCCACTCCAGCAACAAACCCTAATCTGCATCTATGTCTAAAACATTTTGAATCATAGCAAAAACAAACCATCCCTATCAAAAAATAACTAGGTAATTTTTTTTTTTCATCTGGTAACAGTCAGACTACAGCCACCAATATTTTCAGATTGTATATAGTCATTAACAACACCAGATACACAAAGATTTTTTTTCTTTAACACTGAAATTAATCTAGAGATATTAATTATAGAAGTTCATCAGACGAACATAGATGGCTCGCAGGACCTTGCTAAGTTCCTCTTGGAGATGGGAGTGTGTTGGATTATGTGTAAAGCTTTATCATATTACTCACTGATCCTGTGTAGAGCTTTATTACATTACTCACTGATCCTCAAGTTCAACAACCCGCCATCATCTTCAACAAGTATACCTGCAAGAGAAAATTACGAATAATGAAATATTTAACACCAAGGCCCATATTATACACGTTATGTACAGCAAGGTCCTAAGAAAAAATCAAGATAATTATGCAGAATACCAAAAAACTTACCAGGGGTATAAAATTATTACCCATAACGGGTCCAAAATATGAGGCTAGAGAAAAAAAATGGAGAGACGAGGGATGGTAGGAGCCCAGCACTGGGGGGAGAGAGAGAGAGAGAGAGGGGGGGGGAAGGGGGGATCTGGGAGCCTTTATCATCAACATTCCTTTAAAACTACATTCATTATTTTTCTTAACACGTCAGTAATGCATTGTACAATAACCACAACATAACTTCGGAATGTTGGAAGCAGTTCTCCTGGAGTAGCAATAATGGCGGGTGGGTGGATGGGTGGGTTGAGGCAACGATAGTTTTTCAAGGGGAGGGAATCTCTCTCCTGACGCGGATGTTAATTACAAGACGACAAGCTCGGTGGCTACGCAAACGCTGGTGTACCGGTGCTAGTCATCCACCCACTTTAAAAAAAAAAAAACAGATGACAGAAGATTGGAAGATGCCTGGCGTTCAACCGGTGTCCGCAAGAAGTGCCTCCGGTGGGTTGTGTTGAGGTGGGTTGTGTTGAGGTGGGTTGTGTTGAGGTGGGCGGGAGGTATCGTTGCATACACGTCTGCCTGCCAGCTGCATACACACCCTGCACCTGCTACCATAACACGCTAATCTAACAGACTCTTTCTTCAAACTTATATGCTACATCTCACTCTTATGTGCACCTGATGAAATAACTAACATAATCAAGGGTTACATTAGATAATTATTGGGATATAATGAGATGACCAACAGAATTAAGGGTTACTTTAGATCATTGTTTACACTTGTTGAAGTCAATGCTATATAATAATTTTTATAAAATTATTTTTATATCTATGAAATTAGGGCCACAAACAAAGGTGGCCTAAGATGTGTGTCTTAAAAGATTAATCCCAACACCACCACCACTCCACCTCAAGTCAACCACCACCTGGGTAATACAATACTAACTCCCACGCTACACTTCAACCACAACTTGGTTAATAAAAGGAGAACCAAACACATGCTATGAGGCTCTCATGACAGTGGTAAAGGCGTGTGAACATACGGCGAAGACAATTGAGTACAGTTAGACTGTGAATGTGAAACTAGATATACAATACCGACAGGTTGATAAGACACATGCGCAACAGTTAAGTATCTTTATTCCGAAACGTTTCGCCTATACAGTGGTCGAGTACAGAAGAGTGAGCGGAAGCAGAAGAGATTTGAAAACTACGTAATCAGTCCATCACCCTTAAGACGTAGTTTTGAGGTGGTCAGTCCCTCAGCCTGGAGAAGAGTTTTGCTCCACGAGTACTAAGCGCTGAATAATCCCCACGGGTTTAACATTTCACGATGTCAAAAAGAAGAAATACTGACAAAGGTTTTTACACAGTCCTCTACACTACAATATTTTTTGCATAGAAGTAATTAAATATCCACATTATTTTTTAATTACTATAACCATATAAAATCTATATAAAAATGCCAAAAGGCATAATTATTACATTCAAGGTAAATCATACATTACCTAGGAAAATGGAAGGTAAAAAAAATGATCCAGAGGAAGAGAAGGTTAGCTCCACTTCACTGCATAAAGAGCCAGTCACAGACATCAAGGTAGCCTCTTTCCTCTTGAAGGGTGGCAGGTACATGCCCCTGGCTCCCAGGCACTCCACCTTGTAGCAGGTACCATCAACACAGTCAGCAAGTAACAATTAAAGCAGCGGAGTGGTCAAGCGGGTAGGTTTAGCGCCACATACATGTCTAACAAGGACCATCACCTAGCTATACTCACTCACCTAACGTAGATTCCTGCACTTGTTTTCTTTATAGCGTCGAGGATTGTTACAAAAATCTCCCAGTGAATTATGTGAAGCCAGTTTACAATTTTTTTTTTTTACCCTCTGAGCGCAGCTTGAAGGCCAGAGTCCCTGATCACTGCCTTGGCTGTTAGGCAATTACTGCTTAATTAAGGTTTCAGGCCCACATAGATATCACAGTCCTGTTTAAGTTTTGGGCCTCAGAGTCTGACACTTTTCTAATTGTGCTTATGGCTTCCCAACTCTTCATTGCGTTTATACTTCCTACCGTTTTCTCTCACTCCAGTAGGTCTTTGAGTTGGTAATGTACTGTGCATATCATGTATATTAAAAAGATTTGTCTATTAATAGCACCTGGATTCCAGCGTAAGAATTCCTGCCCTCCCATTTAAAATTTCACCGGATCCATCCCCACCCTTCTCACCTTCAAGGATCCATCCCCACTTCACCTTCAAGGATCCATCCCCACCTTCTCACCTTCAAGGATCCATCCCCACCCTTCTCACCTTCAAGGATCCATCCCCACCCTTCTCACCTTCAAGGATCCATCCCCACCCTTCTCACCTTCAAGGATCCATCCCCACCCTTCTCACCTTCAAGGATCCATCCCCACCCTTCTCACCTTCAAGGATCCATCCCCACCCTTCTCACCTTCAAGGATCCATCCCCACCCTTCTCACCTTCAAGGGATCCATCCCTACCTTCTCACCTTCTAAGGATCCATCCCCACCCTTCTCACCTTCAAGATCCATCCCACCCTTCTCACCTTCTCCAAGGATCCATCCCCACCCTTCTCACCTTCAAGGATCCATCCCCACCCTTCTCACCTTCTAAGGATCCATCCCCACCCTTCTCACCTTCTCCAAGGATCCATCCCCACACTTCTCACCTTCAAGGATCCATCCCCACCTTCTCACCTTCAAGGATCCATCCCACCTTCTCACCTTCTCCAAGGATCCATCCCCACACTTCTCACCTTCTCCAAGGATCCATCCCCACACTTCTCACCTTCTCCAAGGATCCATCCCCACACTTCTCACCTTCTCCAAGGATCCATCCCCACACTTCTCACCTTCAAGGATCCATCCCCACACTTCTCACCTTCAAGTATCCATCCCCACACTTCTCACCTTCAAGGATCCATCCCCACACTTCTCACCTCCAAGGATCCATCCCCACACTTATCTACACACTTCTCACCGTCACTTTCTACACACTTCTCACCTTTTACGGTGTAAAAGGAGGAGTTTGAGATAATCAGTCCCTCATCCTGGAATCGATGTGTTCAGTCCATCAATCTTGAAAAAAGTATCTTTTCTTCAAGTATCCTTTCTTCAAGAAAGTATCCTTTCTTCAACACTGATGGACTGAACACATCTGTTAGCCATATTGTGTACACTTAGGCACTGTTGTCTTGGCTTCAAATTTCTGCTGACCATGACTCCCAAGTCTTTTTCACATTGTGTGATCAAGCTCTACATCGCCTGGTTTGTAACTACGAGGGTTATTTTCATTCCCAAGGACTAGGACTTTACACTTGTCAACACTGAACGGCATTTGCCACTTTTCAGACCAAGACATTAATTTGAAGTTCATTGGTATCCTCCTCAGAATTAATCATTCGGCCTATTCTTTTATCATCAGAAAATTTACTCATGTCACTTGCAATTTGTAATACTGTTGGTAGAATTACCGACAATGTGTTAGGTAAAGGACAAGTGCAACTAATGTGACATTTTACTGTGGCAACGTTGCACTTGTGTCCTTTTACCTAATACTTGCAAGTCCTTCATCAAGGTCATTAATGTAAATTATACAAAACAATGGGCCTAAAACTGATCGGAACGCCATTAGTGACCGGTCCCCATTCAGACTTGACCCCATGATTGGTAAGCATGGCTTACCAATCCATGTTAGAACTTTACCCCCTATACCATGAGCTGCCACTTTTCTTTAAGAGTATTTTGTGAGGTACTCTATCGAAGGCTTAACTGAAATCCAAATCATCATCATATTCTTTATCGTTGTCTACTGCTTCAAATGCTTTACTGAAGAACATCCGTAAGTTAAAAAAAAAAAAAACATCCCACGCGCGGAGCTTGAACCCGCGGTCAGAGTTAGACTGTGGTATGGTTTGTTTGCAATCGTCTCATTACGATTTCGTGAGTCAGTAAGTTTGTCAGGCACGAACGACCTCTCGTGAATCCATGCTGAGACTCATTAATACATACTAATGCTGGATATACATCAGTTCATTTCAGAAACAAATTACGCAGATGGTTGCATGATACCACCTGGCAAAACAAGTATGTTGGCAAGCTGTGATGACCCGTGACCCACTCTCGTGTGCGCTGATTAAGGTGATAATCTCGAGGTTGCAGAACCAATAGATAGTTGATCTGTGACGTTAACGAAGTGAACAGCAGAACCAGGTCAAAGACAAAGGCTGGAATGAAAAGTAAAGAACTACAAACCAGTGGAAAAGCAGGTACTAAGTAATTTTTTAACACTCAAACAACTCAGTAAAGTTCATTAGTAAAAATAATTTCTCTATAGATGACAAAGATAAAAATCCAAAAAAATACTGCGGTGATTTTTTTTTTTTAATCGTCCGGGTCTCGAACCCCGGACCCACTACCACCACAACAACCACTACCACAACAGCAACAACCACTACAACAATAACTACTACCACCACAACAACCACTACCACCACTACCACCACAACAACCACTACCACCACAACAACCACTACCACCACAACAACCACTACCACCACAACAACCACTACCACCACAACAACCACTACCACCACAACAACCACTACCACCACAACAACCACCACCTCTTTCCACAGGGCTACAGTTTAGAAGTTTTTATTTTTTTTATTTTTTTTTTATTTTTAGTTCGTCCGGGTCTCGAACCCCGGACCCCAGTGGTAAGAGGCGCGACTCTTACCACTGGGGTACACTGTTGTGTACTACTGCGGTGAAACGAAAATAAGCAGCTCCCCCCAAAAAAAAAAAAAAAAAAAAAAATGAACTGAGGAAATGAGGGGAGTTAGTTAAATAAAAAGATAAGACGAAGATGACATTAAATATGGATGTTATTGTTTAAAACAATCGAGAAAGGTTAGATAAGAAATTATGTTAGTTTATAGATGTGGAGGAATGTAAGGTAAAAAAAAATACAAAAAAAAGTGTTGAAACGGCGGAAAAAATGGGAGTGGAGAAATCTTTCCCCAAAGCAAAACAAGTAATAATAGCATAAGATTAGAAGTAAAAAATATCCAACTTGTAGAGCGAGTGTGGGTGTGGATAACAACACAAGGAACCACGAGATGTCCCCAGTATTGACAAAATCCCGTTTATATTAGGTTATTATTGGTTAATTAATCGTAAAGACTGGTTAACTAAACGTATATTAACTTAGCATAGCCTAACCTAAGCTATAATGTCAATCATATGATGTCTGTAGAGGTATAGATCAGGTAGAAACAAACGAAATGTAATGGATGAACACGCCTCCCTATATGTGAAGAACAGGTTGTCTAACAGCATGGAGACCAACAACCACTATACAATCACCCGCCAAACTATACAATCACCCGCCACACTTACAATTATTATAACTTGACTACAACCATTACTCGCCTCTATAAATGAAAGAGACACAAAGTCCAAACGTAGTAACAAAAAAGACAGCCAGCCTTTATTTAAAAAAAAAAAACGATTTAAACCGTCATTTTCATATATAAAAAAATTTGCTCTCTGTTTACGAGTCTTTGAACCTCCATAAATGTTAACCACCAGCAACCACTACCAACATCACCATCCTGGGACGCCAGACACAACACGCCTTACAAGGAATACAAACCTGACGACGTAAACTAAAACACTCGCTATTGAATATTCATGACCACAATATTGACATACCTGATGCCAAATACAGGAACCCGCAATGTCACTGACGGAATACACGCGCGCGCGCGCACACACACACACATACAACAGGCCTAGTGTCTAATCGACATGTGCCTAAGACAAAATGGTAACACACAGACACACACACACACCTGATGTATGTAACAGATCTTATCTTGTAAATAAAGGTAGGAACCCTTGTAAGACCCTTGTGTAAAAAAAAAAGAAGAGAATGTGTCTTTCTTTCGACTGTTGTATCAACAAATTCACATTCCGATAGCAGCAGCAGCAGTATCAACAACTACAACAGAATAAGAAGCAGCAACAGAAGCAAGAGCATCAAGCAGCAACACACGCAAGTGTCTCACGTTCCACATCCACTCTCTCATTATCCACACAGGTTTTGCACTTATCATCTGCAATGTGTGTGGCCACACTAGGTTCAACGAGGGAGAAACAATTCTATTATTGCTGAACAATAAAACAATCATAAGAAACCACAAATAAAGAGACTGGCTCATGAAAATTGAATTAAATTCCTGCATTGCATCCAGCAGCAGCCCGCGGGGGCGTTCACCCTCGGAACACCCGTGGCCGCTATTAGGTACAAATGGAAACCAGCTCGTTAATGCAAATATCTATACAACCAATCACGTGGTAGCACCTAAATACCTAAGCATCAGAATGTGATATAAGTGAATTTAACCGTGGAATGATTGTTGGTGCTAGACGGAGTGGTCTCAGCATTTCAGAAACGGATCTCCAGGGATTTCCACGCACAAGTCTTTTAGTTTATAGTGAATGGTGGGAAAGCACAAAACATCCAGTGAACAGTAGTTCTGTGCTGCGAACACGCCTTGTTAATGAGAGAGGTGTCAAGGAGAATGGCCAAACAGATTCAAACTGACAGGAAGACTACAGTATCTCAAACAACATAAGCTGCAACAGTGGTATGCAGAAGAGAATCTCTACGCACAACATACCAACCCTTGAAGTGGATAAGCTACAACAGAAGACTACACCGGGTTCCACTCCTATCAGTTAAGAACAAAATACTGACGCCACAGTAGGCACAGGCTCACCAACATTGGACAGTTAAAAATTTGAAAAACGTCGCCTGGTCTGACGAATTACGATTTCTGCTGCGACATGTAGATGGTAGGGGAGAGAATTTGGCGTAAACCTTTGGGATGTGTCAAAACATGAGATTTGCAACACGAAAGTGCAGCCGACAAATCTGCAGCAACTGAGTGATGCTGTCATGTCAACATATACTAGAAACTCTAAGGAATGTTTGTTGAATCCATGCCACGAAAAATTCAGGCTGTTCTGAGAGCACAGGGAGATCCTACACAGTACTAGAAGGAATCACCTAATAAAGTGGCCAGTGTGTATAACAAATAAATAATTATATATGTCGTGCCGAATAGGTAAAACTTGTGATTTTGGCTTAAATAGCAACGCTCTTCTTGCCGAATAAGGCAAGCGAAAATTTGTGAATGCAATAATTTCGCAAAAATCATTCTGAACCTAACGAAAAAAATATAATTCATTGTTTATTAAATTTATATATATATATATAATTAGAAAAAACAAGTCTCATGTTGGCACGTACGTACCAACATAATTGGGATTATGACCGACTTCGAGAGTTCTACCTTCTGAGACTCGGCCTAAGGACAAATTTCCTTTCTGACAACCTGATCAACGAGATTGTTGCTGCCAGCGTCCGCAAATGCAAATAGCAATCACATTATGGTTAAACATGGGCAATACCACTGAAAATAGTGATACCAGATACGAGAGATTTAAAGTTGGAATATCAAGGCTGGACGAGATTGGAAATCCTCGTAAACACGATTTATATTGGGACATGTGTCCTTGTTCTGTCCTTGCCAGTGATGCATGGTTAGCACATACTAGAAATTGCTAAGGTGACAACACTTGTACGTTGTATTAGATGAGTTGTGCAGTTTTTTAGGACCAAAACTAACAAACAACAAATGCCAAGGTACATAACTAAAAAAAAAATAGAAAGCTGTATACTTGCATAATGCGTTAAAAAAATATTAATAGTACAAGTATAATTAGCAAAATAAGATAAAGGTGCGGAACTTGAGTTACACAGCAAAGCAAATATGAAACAAGCTCTTGTTTTGATACCATTATTATTCCATGAATGATACAAAGGTGAAGGCATAAAGTAATCAAGGAAAAAGTGGACACCCACTTGAGGTGTCAGCCACAGTGCTTCAAAAAAAGTCACTGAAAGATCATCGTGTAAGCAGTCAGTCAGAGAGAGGAAGAAAACTGTGAAGAAAGATCTGACCTGAAGGATCAAGGCCAGAACAATAAGTAGACACCCTGATACTTGCCTCACTTAACCTTACAACCTTCCACCTTCTGTTACACTGCTCAACAATGACTTGCATGAGCGTGTGTGTGCAAACACAAATGCTCAATTTACTACATAGTAGTTGTGTATAAAGTTATATTTACCGATATCATTTCGACAGTAATCCACCAGCTGGTGAAGTGATAGTGGACAAATATTTAACTAATATCAAAGGTAATGTAACTCGTCAACTGGTAGTTAGACAAAGGGGATTAACTCCATTAAGAACTTCAACACAATCCACCAGATGATAATCGATAGAAGATTACTATCCAGTATGATCAAGTTAGGCAGATAATTGCTTTCCATAATCCACTAGTTGGTTGTTGGGTCGATTGTTACTGCCCAGTATGAAGCCTAATTCAATCCAACAGCTGTAAATATGGGAAAAGTTTACTCCCTAGTAAGCATCTAGACATAATCCACCAAATGTTAGTTGAGGCAGGATATTATTTTCCAGTATGAAATTCATTACAATTCACCAGCTGGTAGTGAGGCCAGATGGTACTCTCCATTATGAAGTTCAACATAATCTACCAGCTGTTAAGTAGCTTCAGCCCTCCAACTAATCTCAAGTCTTCTATTATTATTATTTAAAACTTCCTGTCTAAGGTTTTTGTTTTTGTCCATCTTTCGAAACTAGTAAATGTACACAATTATAAATCATAAAACTGGTTGAATTCCATTGCTCCTCGTTTTCTTTTTCACTGCTCTTCAACACTTCTGTTTATCTGTAAGTCACTTTCTTATCCTGTTTGTAACATCGGCTGACACCGGGTTACTATACACCGATATACGAAAATGACATAGCATCAAAAGTCAAGTCTGACCCGAAGCTATTGTATAGCCACATCAGGAGGAAAACAACAGTCAAGGACCAGGTAATCAGGCTGAGGAAGTAAGGTGGGGAGTTCACAAGAAACGACCAAGAGGTATGTGAGGAGCTCAACATGAGATTTAAAGAAGTATTTACAGAGGAGACAGGAAGGACTCCAGGAATTCAGAAAATTTCTAGTTCCCTCATCTTCGCACTTTTATTCACCTTCTATGCAACTTAGCAAACGGTGGCTTCTCTGCACACCAACTTTACCTTATTATTATTTATTATTACAGCGTCTCGTGGGTGGGAGGTAATCAAGTATTGTCTAATGGGAGAGAAATTTTAATTCTTTAGATCACGAGCCCTTCAAGAGTTTTTGTTTCTTACTATTTCTTATATGCTTGATCGCCGCGTTTTACCTTTACCTGCCGAAATCAACCCATAATTGGACATTTATATTTTCCCCATTATACATTCACCTTTCTTCTCACTAAAGCTTTAATATTTCTTTGTAAATGAGTGAGAATGTTCCACTGAATTATTTCCAATTTTATCTGGCTCGAACGATGATTGATAATAATAATAATAATAATAATAATAATAATAATAAATAATTTATTTGAGATAATTTTCAGTTTCTTAAACATTCTCTTATCGTTAACTTGTTGAGGTATTTAATGTTCACCTTTTATAGGAGTTAATTAATAGTATTGTAATATTTTTAGCTCAGCTTTCACAGTCACTGTTATTGGTTAGCAAATTTAATGTCGAATATACGTAAGTGTTTTACCTAAATATTTGTTACCCATATTAACACAGCGTGATGTTCTCTTTTGTTTCCTTAAATCCGTGGAAATATATCTATAGCTATCTGTAGTCGATTAGATTCCCAGTTACCTGTAGGCGATTCCGGGGGCCACCACTCCCACAGACCAGTCTCAGACCAGGACATATGGCTGATAGTCTAATTATTAAGTCTGTTGGAGCTTACTGCACTCAGCACAATTCACAATGTTTGCAAACACCGGTGTTAACACCGGGTCGTTAACGCCTTGGAGCTGGTTGAAGCTCTGGCACTTTCTCTCATCCAAAACACTTTTCCAAGACTATTTTTCTTCTTCTATTCCCATTTCAAAACTCTCAAACAAGACTTGATCTGGGACCGGACCTCTGGAGCGATAACCTTCAGAACCATGTACAGGTAACCTTCTTGGGCACAATAACACTGATATACAACCTGTCAGACACACCAACATCATGAAATCTTGCTAACTCATGGGCCAACTCTTGGGCATGACCTACTTCCACTGGGAATTCCCGCCTACTAGTGACAATGCCTTCTTCTGTTCACGTCATAATTCCAGTACATAAGCATCAACCTTCCTACCTGTGCTTTACGAACTTATAACCCTAATTTTTAAAGGGGTGGACAGGTAAGCCAGTGGAAGGCCTCGGTCAGGAAACATTTGTCATGGTTCCTGACAAACCTTACCTAACCTGACTGTGCTTCAGATTCTTCAAGACTACGGTGCTCATCACCTCCTAGGCTGAGGGACTAATTACCTCATCCTCCACATTTCTACTATGTCCAGGTATTGTACTGATAAAGCCACTGGATGGCGAAACTTCTACAAATATACCCAGATGTTGAACTTGTCTAATTCATCACAATAACACTACATACAGACTAAGAGTAGTTAGCTCCGTAGTTGCCCTGGATCTTGTTTAGCAATTATTATGCACTTGCATTGCCAAGCAACCAACACTATAGTGTAGTCTGATTATTATTACATTCACGAAGAAGCTCTAAACTAGTAAAGGTCAGATAGCACCTCGGGAATGAGAGGTAATAGAGTGATCCAACTGAGATTAGCTCTAATTCCTTGGATCTTATGTAGGTAGGCTAATGCTACAATATGTGTTACATGGCCAATGAGTGTCAGCATTTGCCCATGTATCATTTATGTCATCTTTATTAATTTTCTAAGAAAAGCTGGATTTAGCTACTTTACTGGTACGAGTGAAGAAAGTTTGAGAAAGTATACTGGAGTGTGATGCAATTGTTTATGTCGGTGTTGCTGGTGTAGTGGTGATGGTAGGGAGAGCGTGAGAAAGTACTACAAGCCGGCTGGAACCTGGTGACGTTGCCCTCCCACGTATCACCTTTGGATTTTCTCCTCAACCCGTCCTCCTAAAGCCAACGTCGATATAATACATACTGTTTTAAATCAATTTATCGATATACGTTAGTGTTAGGTTGGCTTAAATTACTGTCTATTAGCAAAAATTATCCAAATATATCATACTGTACCACATCGCCAATTGCAATAATATATAAAGTCGATAATAAAAAAAACTTTTTTTTGAGGCGCTAACTGATAACTGGGAACCACCCAGTGAACCGTAAAACACAGTCAAATAATCACGTTTTCATTGCAGTGTCACCATCATACATTCATCGGTCTTCAGCCACAGTGAATTACTAACGTTGCTTAGAAGGACGGGTGGTGGTGGGCTGTGATTTACACTTGCTTGACGGTCGTTCTCATTAACCTAGCGTTATGGTTAAGTCTACAGCTACTTGCACTGAATGACCCCCGAGTTTAGCTCTTCATATAAAGTAGAAAATGGTCAAGGCTGTGTAACCTTTCCTCATAAATTCGAACCAACTTTATTACTGATATATCCTTTAATGACTCTCCCCAGGTGAGAGTCGGCATCTGGTCTGGTTTCCTTAAGTGAAAACTGAAAAGCATCAAATAATATTCACATTTTGTGAACATGTGAAATATCTTTCCAGAAAAGTAGTTGATTAGTGTCATATGATCTTTTCTTACATTGTTTACAATGCAGGTGTGTCCGCACCCCTGGCCTGTGCTCACCTGCTGCTGGCCTCGTCCGCCCCCCACCCGTTGTTGAAGTGTGTCAAGGTCGCTGCCACATCTGGACACTCATTCGCCCGCCTCCTCCAGTATGACAATCAGTTATCCCTGTATGATATGATCAACGCCTTGCCTCATGGCGAAAAGTAACAAGTGGTGTAAATCGTGGCAAGGCAGGTTAGGCCTCCAGGCCTGACAGCGTCAGGTGTAAGACGTCAACACAATGCTTCCCGGCGCCGCCCCAGTGAGAGGTCAGGGTGGAGGTGCTCTCAACACTCTTCCTCGAACACTCTGGACTACTGCAGCTAGTGCGATACCTAAGAATTTATATCCACATACTCTCCCTCTCCTTGTCTCCATAAGGATGATGTAAACTCCGATTTATTTGTCATCTCTTTACAAGAGAATGAAGTGGCATCAAATCAATTATAACTTGTTGACATTCTCTCTCACGATTACAAAAATTGAAGCTTGTATCTTATGTCTCTCAACTACTAAAGCCTGTGACTTATTACTTTAGTATTATATACTTTATAATACTTTAGTAATATATACGTTATAATACTTTAGTAGTATATACGTTATAATACTTTAGTAGTATATACGTTATAATACTTTAGTAGTATATACGTTATAATACTTTAGTAGTATATACGTTATAATACTTTAGTAGTATATACGTTATAATACTTTAGTAGTATATACGTTATAATACTTTAGTAGTATATACGTTATAATACTTTAGTAGTATATACGTTATAATACTTTAGTAGTATATACGTTATAATACTTTAGTAGTATATACGTTATAATACTTTAGTAGTATATACGTTATAATACTTTAGTAGTATATACGTTATAATACTTTAGTAGTATATACGTTATAATACTTTAGTAGTATATACGTTATAATACTTTAGTAGTATATACGTTATAATACTTTAGTAGTATATACGTTATAATACTTTAGTAGTATATACGTTATAATACTTTAGTAGTATATACGTTATAATACTTTAGTAGTATATACGTTATAATACTTTAGTAGTATATACGTTATAATACTTTAGTAGTATATACGTTATAATACTTTAGTAGTATATACTTTATAATATTTTAGTAGTATATACTTTATAATACTTTAGTAGTATATACTTTATAATACTTTAGTAGTATATACTTTATAATACTTTAGTAGTATATACTTTATAATACTTTAGTATTATATACTTTATAATACTTTAGTAATATACAAATTTAACAATGTTAGTACTCATTCTTGTATTATTTACGTAGCCTCCATTTACGTAGCTTTTACTCTATTCCAACCCTCTTGTTTCCTGTTAAACATTGCCTGAAGAGACACGTGGCAGAACAAACCTTTATTGCAAGAGTGCTTAACTCTATGGAGTTTTTCAAGATATGACTTGTTGAAGCTCAACTCAGAGAGAAACATTATCTCAATAAATGTATCTGCACTACGTGTAACTTGGTCTTTATTGTTGTCTGCAGTACGACCTTAAACAAACATGGCCTGACTTAAGTGACAACCTATACCACGCAGCTCTACTAAATCTATATATCTTTGGTGTAGAATAATATCAAACTATTTCTCAGGTCTTTACCATTATTTTATTGCTTTATGCATGTGTAAGAAGAGCCAGAGTAAATAAGTCAAAACAGGATTACGTTGTTATAAACCCAATGTTAATCCTTTATCAGTTTTTCAAAATACGAAATGTATGTGTATTAGTGCCTTTAATATTTAACGCGTGGAAGCACTGAAGCAAATTGACAGGCAGGATAAATATGGATAAAGATATAAAATACAGAGGGACAGAAGAGGAAAAAGTATAAGAGGAAAATAAGTTTAACCTAAAAAACAGATGGAAGCATGGAGATCACTGTACAATAATGATCAGTAAAAACAGGAAAATAATAGAGGGAAGAAATATGAGAAACAAAGGCTGAGAAAAAATATATATATATCTAAAAGGAAGTGAAGAGACATAAGCGTAGCGACAACTCTGCTGGTCGTCACTACTCTCATCACCGCTACACAGGATGTTCCTCACAAGCAGGATGTTGATGCTTAGGCCAGTGGTGTGTGCTCTAAACCCACCATACATAAGAACATAAGAACATAAGAAAGGAGGAACACTGCAGCAGGCCTCTTGGCCCATACTAGGCAGGTCCTTCACAATCCATCCCACTAACAGAATAATTGCCAAACCTAATTTTCAATTCTACCCAAGAAATAAGCTTTGAAGATTCTATTAACTCAAATGCGAGTCCCACTCCAGCATTTCACCATCAGTGTATCAGAAGGCTAATTTAAAGTTTGCCCATGTAGTATATGAGTTTCTCATTACAGTAATATTGTGATCCTCGGCTGATAGTTTTTCCTTTACCCAAGAATTCATTTGTTTTTTTTAAATATTTATTGCCTGATCTATATTCTGCTTGAAGTAGTGGTCTTTCATCCTTGTCAGGCGACTTGTTAACATTTAATTCCATCATGTAATTATCACAATTTGTTCAACCTATCTAAACCTTATTGTCTAAAATTTCCGGTTGTTTTAATTTCTTTGCATACAATATTTTTCATCATTCCCATTGTTTTCCATATTTCTCTTTCATAACAGTTTGCATCCTTGCATTCTTCCGTTTATTTCAGCTACATTTTGTATCTTACTGATTAACCCTTCAAGAACCAGTTTCAAAAACTTTTGGGAAATATACGTAATGCAATCGCAATATGCCCACCGTGTGCACATGTCTGTTCCTATATCTATGTATAGTTATACGTGTAAGTGTACATGAACGTGTATGTGTGGATACATAGTTACACGTGCATAGGTACCCATGTGTACTAATTCCATTCACCAACTCATGTATACCTTAAACCAGAAGGAAGAGACACAGCAGAGAGGTAACATAGAAAGGAACAGATGGAAGGGTCTAATTATTTCAGAGATTTTAAAAACAGCAGATTTCTTTGATTATTCACTGCTTTCAACATAAAGTTACTAATATCATTATCAGTTTACTGTTATTATTACCACTTGGCTTCAATATTACCCAAATTATCATTATAATGCAATCCAAAGCTTATTAGTCACTCCATAACTCCTGCAACCTCCTGCAGGAGGCTGCAGGAGTTATAGCCACAAGAGGTTGCAGAAGTTAAATGAGAGATATAATCACAATGTAACCTACCTGGAAGTCGAGTATCCGGGATCAGGTGAAGAAGAACTCTGCTTTCCCTTCAAAACTAATAAAAACGGAGGGAATACTGTAAATAAACTTCCATTCCTTAGATCAAGAGTCCTTCACCAGAAGAGTTTCTCCCTCCAGTCTTGAAAAGGAAATGAAAGTAGAAGGGATATTGTTGTGAGGGAAGGTAAAGATAAACCAGAGGGAAAGATGAAACGTAAAATAACTAAAAGGAAAAATGATGGGAAGGTAAAAAAAAAAAAAAAAGGAGAATGGCAGTAGTAGAAAAAAGAGGAAAAGGTTGAAGGGAGAATAAAGGAATTAAGAATTGGGAAGCTTGGTAATCGCAGAAAAGAATGTATGGAAGGGATACTAAATGATTATTATTATATTTCAAGGGAAGCGCTAAACCACTAAAGATTATAAAGCATCCGGGAGTGGGAGGTAATTAGGTTTGATCAGGGAAATCCAATTCCTTGAATGAAGAGCCTTTGATCAACATCAAAGCACCTCCCCCCCCCTAGAAGGTATGCAGGTAAGGACAGGGGTGTGGCATGAGATGTTATCATTGCAGTGATCAACATCCCTGATAAAGACCATATCTGGACTAAAATTATTAGAGTCATCAATAGTTAAAAGCCGTTAGTGTTGGTAACGTGGTGGAGGATGCACACTCGCCTCCATGCTCCACCGGTGCCGATGACGGTGGCACACAAGGTGCTTCCATGGCATATTATGTGCGGCATTAACGACTGCAGAGTTTGCAGAGGTCAGACGTGCACCAGCAAGATGGCAGAGTTAGTAGCAGAGGAGAAGCGATGGTGGCAGGGATGACCGTACAGCCAGAGCGGCTGAGTGACAGGAGCGGCTGTAACCAAGGCGTGGTGGCTGGTTCTTGTAAAGCTATTATACTTACATTAATGTGCTAAAAACATTGCTGCTTTCTCTTGAATGTGTGTTGTTAATATGCAAGAAGCTTGATGCAAAGCGGATTACCCATATGAAGAGTGCCGACACCAACACTCCTGCAAGATGTTTTACAACAGCAGCGTCAGGCCAACATTCTAATATGTTCCACTAGTATTGTTCTAAGGAGTACAGTTCGAGGGACTTCAAGAGCTCCCAGTAATTTAGGTGGTTGACTGAGGTTATACAAGCTGTGAAGGTCCTCAGTATATTTTTCCGTTCTGCAATTTCGCCTGCCTTGAAGGGAAGGTCGCTAGTACACAGCAATATTCTAACCTAGAATGAACGAGTGATCTGAAGAGTATCAGCATTGGTTTGGCATCTCTTTATATTGAAAGTTCTAGTTATATAAATGACCATTTTCCTTGCATTTACAATAACGCTGTGTGTGTGGGGGGATAGAGTACTCCGCGGTGTGTGTGTTAGTTACCATTTTGTCCTATGCACATGTCGATTAGACACTAGGCCTGTTGTATATGTATGTGTGTGTGTGTGTGTGTGTGTGTATGTATGTACGAAACACTTCGAAATGTTTCGGCCCCGCCGGGAATTGAACCCGAGCCCTCCGTGCGTGAAGCAAGAGCGCTAGCCACAATGCCATCGGGGCGCGCGTGTGTGTGTGTGTGTGTGTGTGTGTGTGTGTGTGTGTGTGTGTGTGTGTGTGTGTGTGTGTGTGTGTGTGTAGAGTAGGATAGATTTTGTTCGGATTTTTAACCCCGGAGGGTTAGCCACCCAGGATAACCCAAGAAAGGCAGTGCGTCATCGAGGGACTGTGTCTTATTTCCATCGGGGTCCTCAATCTTGTCCCCCAGGATGCGGCCTACACCAGTCGACTAACACCCAGATACCTACTTGCTAGATGAACAGGACAACAGGTGTAAGGAAACGCGTCCAGTGTTTTCACCCCTGCCGTGAATCGAACCCGAACCCTCAGCGTGTGAACCGAGACCTTAGCCAGCCAGGCAACTCTGTGGTTAGTTGTGTGTGTGGGGGGTTAGATTACTCTGTGGTGTGTGTGTGTGTGTGTGAGGGGGGTTAGATTACTGTGGTGTGTGTGTGTGAGGGGGTTAGATTACTCTGTGGTGTGCGTGTGGAGGGGTTAGATTACTCTGTGGTGTGTGTGTGTGTGTGTGTGTGGGGGTTAGAGTACTCTGTGGTGTGTGTGTGTGGAGGGGTTAGATTACTCTGTGGTGTGTGTGTGTGTGTGTGAGGGGGGTTAGATTACTCTGTGGTGTGCGTGTGGAGGGTTAGATTACTCTGTGTGTGTGTGTGTGTGTGAGGGGGTTAGAGTACTCTGTGGTGTGTGTGTGGAGGGGGTTAGATTACTCTGTGGTGGGTGTGTGTGTGGTGTGTGTGTGTGTGTGTGTGTGTGTGTGTGTGAGGGGGTTAGATTACTCTGTGGTGTGTGTATGTGAGGGGTTAGAGTACTCTGTGGTGTGTGTTTGGAGGGGTTAGATTACTCTGTGGTGGGTGTGTGTGTGTGTGTGTGTGTGAGGGGGGTTAGATTACTCTGTGGTGTGTGTGTGAGGGGGGTTAGATTACTCTGTGGTGTGTGTGTGTGAGGGGGGGTTAGAGTACTCGGTAGTGTGTGTGTGTGTGTGTGGGGGTAGAGTATTCTGTGGTGTGAGTGGTAAAGTACTATGTGGTGTGAGTGGTAAAGTACTATGTGGTGTGAGTGGTAAAAAAACAGAAGCCACTGCCAATTACCACAACAACAAACCTGACACCGCCCACGACCGCACCCCCACAGCCCCGGGATTGGATTCTTTTTATTATAATCATTAAATTTACGGCAGTGTGAGGATATCTTTTACCACTTGAAGCCTCCGTTCAGGACTGGAGATTCTCTCACAGTTTGCATAGCAATTTTAACCAGGGTTTGATGCACTAGTCTACGAACATCTATGACTGGTAGATGCACTCGGGACCTCTCGATTGTTAAGTAACGGTGGCAAGCAAAAGTGGTATTGAGAGAATAGCGAGATAACTCTTTGATCAGTGATAAAGCCTTAGGATCACAATTGAAAAAAAGTTATTCAATCTCGGGAAGGTCGAGAAGTTTGGTAGTCTCTCTAAACCTGATGCCCTTGTTCATCTAGTAGAAATAGGTGCCAGAGTGTTAGCAGGCATAAGGGTGGCATCCTGTGGGAAAAAGGGTGGCAGTAAACCAAAGATAGGGCAATGCTTTAAAATGAGCTGAGGTTGGATAACAGTTCATGGCCTATAAAATGGACGGGGGTAAAAAGAAATAAGACAACTTCTCCCATTCAAAAAGCCTGTACCAATTTTTATAAGAGTCAAAATTAAGAGATTCTCTCGTATCTCATATGTAGTAAAGATGACAATAACATTCACGATATTTAATTGTAAAAATTAGGAAAAAATAAATAATAAGGAAAGCTCAATTTTTTCAAACTCGCGTTCTAACTAATACTAGTATGTCATACCCATGATCAGTTTTTAGGATAGTTATAGCCTCTCAGCGCGGCCTGAGATCAGGCTTTCTTGTTGACTGCCTAGTCAACCAGGCTATTCATATTACATTATGGCATATAATACTGCCAAGTTTATGAATAAGACACATGTGCAACACCAGGATATTTTTAATAACGAGATGCTTCGCATGCGTAGTATGTGAAACATCCAATATGAGTCTCCACCATCATGCCTACCGTTTAAATCTAACAAGGAGACTAAGGGACTGACCACGTTTTCCTCTCTCCTGTGCAATAGTCACTTCTGTATTAGATCGAAAAAGTTTGCTGCTGCCACTACGAAACATCTGGTCAATAGAGATACCCAGGTGTTGCACTTGTCTTATATTCAGGCTGTTGGTGCTAGCGACCAGCGCTAACTAACCATTGGACCGTGAAACTTTTTCAGGCAATGCCAGAGGCGCCACTAATTGCTACGTCAACTGCAAGTTTTTACAGATGGTCTCTCGCTAACAATTCGCTTGATCAGATAAAGCTCTTGGCCCCCTTTAAGCCATGTCAATGCATCTGAAAAATCGTAATGAACTATCATTACGATTTTTTTTAAGAACTTAGCATATTTAAAGCTGAAGAGAATGGGATTAGGCTAAGCTACAATGTTCACGACAGCAGTTAAATAAGATAGTGATTATTTATTCCCACTAGTAGTGATCAACTCCCAACTTCAAATTTTCACCACTTATGTACAGTAACGATATACCTTTGATATACCTTTGAAGAGTTTCGAGAGTATCTACTCTCTGAGCCCGGCCATGGGCCAGGCTCGTCTGGTGCTTGCCTGGTCAACCAGGCTGTTGCTGCTGGAGGCCCGCTGCCCCACATATCCATCACAGCCTGGTTGATCTGGCACCTGGTGAAGATATTTGTCCAGTTTCCTCTTGAAGGCTTCTACACTGGTTCCAGCCGTGTTTCGGATATCTTCTGGTAAGATGTTGAATAGTCTGGGACCCCGGATGTTAATACAGTGCTCCCGTATTGTCCCCACCGCACCCTGCTCCTCACTGTGTTTATTTTACACTTTCTCCCATATCTCTCACTCCAGTATGTTGTTATGGCAGTGTGCAGATTTGGGACCAGGCCCTCAAGTACTTTCCATGTATATATTATCATGTATCTCTCTCCTCCGCTCCAATGAGTACATGTTCAAGACTTGAAGGCGTTCCCAATAATTTAGATGTTTCAATGGCTCAATGTGAGCCGTAAACGATCTCTGGATTTGTTCCAGCTCTGCTATTTCTCCTGCCCTGAACGGGGCCGTCAGCACTGAGCAGTATTCTAAGTGAGGGAGCACTAGCGATTTGAATAGTGTCACCATCGGCATTATTTCCCTTGTTTTGAAAGTTCTCAATACCCACCCCGTCATCTTCATGGCTGTTGTGATCTTTGTCTTGTTATGGTCTTTAAACGACAGATCAGCAGACATAATTATTCCCAAGTCCTTTACGTGTTCCTTTCGTTCTATGTGGTGACCCTCTTGCGTTTTGTATATAGTGTTCCTTTTGAGTTCTTCATTTTTTCCATACCTAAGCAGCTGAAACTTATCACCATTGAACGTCATGTTGTTCTCCACTGCCCATTGGAAGACCCTGCTTATGTCCTCCTGTAATTTTTCCTTGGAACAAATGGCATGTTCACGTACCCTATGACCAAGATTATTGAACCCATGCCCATCATCCTGGAATGGCTCAGTTAAATTTCAAAACCCTCAGTAACGTAGCTTCAAACGTTTAAAAAAGATGCCTAAAAATTAGGCGACGGCAGAGTGTGAAATTTAAACGTATAGGAGCAGCTTTGACCATTTTGTGTGTAAAATACATGTGATAAATCTTTATTCTCGTTCAATCACGTTAAATAATTTTCACTTTACATCTAAACGGCTTCAGAACAGCTTATGCGCCTTAGGTCCAGGATAGTACCTACCGAGTTTCGTTTGCGTGCAGGCAGATTTTAAGTAGAATTGAGTAAAAAATAACAATAACTTGGAATTGTTGGAATCCTTGCCATAACTGGAGAATGACTCATCTGATCGGATTCAAATTTTCACCCCTGGCTTGGTTTCCTGAACGTAAGGCTCACATTGCTAGTGGGTGGCATAAGTCTCAATTTACCAATTTTATTGAATATTCATTTTTTATGCAATAACTAAAGAATGATTCTTCCGATTGTCCTCAAAATATTACGGACGTTGAATTCTGTATGGTTGATGATACCCCATAACCTTAGTGTGAGTAGGTGCAAATCTGAAATTATACTGAAACAGTTCAACTTGGAATAACATCAATTACTGGAGAATGCCTTTTCTGATCGGCTTCAAACGTTAAACATGGGTGGACTTTATTAAAACACATTTTGCCCCTCATTTTGAGCTGTGTAAATTTAAATTTGCCAATTTTATTAAACAAATTGTTTCCCCATATAATAACTAGGAAATGCGTCTTCTGATCAGCGTCAAACCCTAAATGCCTGTGTATCTTAATAGGAAGTATTTTTGTACTAATTCTGGGCTGTGGATGCCAATTTTATGAAACTGGATTTTTTTAAAAATTTAATCAAATAGTTTTTCTTACAGGATTCTGGAGAATTTTAAATAGAAAGCAACTGAGAGAACTGGAAAAAATAAAATACCGCTGTTTCTCATCAACATTTTCGCTTTACTCACGAATTTTCGATTACCTGAGAAATCCTTATTCGATCGGCTTCAAACTTTCACCGCTTGTATATCTTGGGCAAGATTCAAGGGGCTTTTTGTATGCGTGGGTGCCCTTTGCTACATAGATCATTCCCAAATAGTTTCCGTGCAACAAGTGGAGACGGGGAAAGGGGGGGGGAGGTTCGTCAGGAAATAGGACAAGTGTTCCCTGACGCGGGTCTTAGTCATATGATGACCCGCCGTTGGAGCTTCTGGTCATCTGATCGAGGCCTTCCGCTGGCTTACCGGTCCTTCCCTTTAAAAATTACGGTCATAGTTATAACCGGTTCCTCAAGTCGGCTTCAATATTTCAACACTCGTGTATCCTACTTAGGAGGAGGTTGGTACATTTATTGCAGTGTATAGATGCCATTCTGCCACTTTTAATCTCGAAATAGTAAAGTATTATTTTATCTTATTGCATTATATTGCCTTGATGCTGGAGAGAGGCTCTTGATCCAAGGAACCGGACTTATCTCCCCCTGAAATACATCGATATGATGCATTAGGAGGTAATCATACTTGATCTAAGGAAAGAGATAGTTGTTCCGGTTTTTTTGGATTAAAAGTCCTTCACCGATGTCAAATTTCCTCTCACTTGAAAGATACCAGACTAGTAAATTACTCACCATCATAATCACCCCACGAGTTGCTCTCATCCATCACTATAACAAAATTAACCAGTATATTTCATAAATGCAACTTTTGTAAGTTTTCACAAATTTACCTAGAGCTATGTCTCGTGTCTGTGAAATGTTCAAGAGAAGTTGTTTATTAGAGTGGACCGCATCATCTCACTAAATGTAAAATATTCTACAATAGTACCAACAATCTTATATTAAAATCGTTTCCGCAGTTTGAATGAACTCGTATATATGTCTTACAGCAGGCGCCTACCATGCATCAGCAGTCAAAAAAAAAAAAAAATGAACTTCAAGGGTCTTGAATAGGTTCGAGAGTAAAAATAATAACGTTGTGATATTTGCTGCTAAAAATACACAAATAAAATAAATAAATAAATGAAACAATGAGAAATAAAAATACTGAACAACAATAATGTTGACACAGCTTGGATGTCTTGCTCGGCCTTGGCTGTTTTCTTCACTCTTCCTAAACTAATCCTGGCTGAGTATGTGGGGTGAGTCCCTGCATGTAGCACTGCATATATATATATATATATATATATATATATATATATATATATATATATATATATATATATATATATATATATATATATATATATATATATATATATATCACAACCCCACACACACACACACACACACACACACACACACACACACACATTTGTTTTGCATCTACGAATTATCATTTGTTTGCATTTTTGCATCATATACATACATACATCCGTGTACGTACACACACACACACACACACACAATAATTCATTCACGAGGAATGGTTAAACCTATCATGGGAATCGTAATGACACGATTGCAAACAAACCATACCACGGGTGGGGTTCGAACCCGCGGTTACAGTCTCAAATCCAGACCGTCGCGTAACCCACTGGCTAGCTGGCCCAGTGGCTTACGCGACGGTCTGGAGTTTTGAGACTGTGACCGCGGGTTCGAACCCCACCCGTGGTATGGTCTATCATGGGAATGGGAGGAAATGATATTCGATACGAATAATGGAAGGTATCTTTCTGCAATTCCTTGGACCAGGTACCCCTAGTGGGTACACACAGTCTTCGGTATCCGAGTTCCCTGTAATATATTACTAATAAATATAAGAGGCGCTCAATCCATGTGGGTCATACAACACACGCTATAGTGGAGGCTCCATCCTAAGTCTGCTAAGCCTGAGATAGACATACTACCATTACATATACCATTATCTGTATCACTGGAATATGACAGACATCTCTTTAACCTACTTTATCAAGATTTCCCATTCTTTACTTTAATATTTTGAATAAAAAAAATCACACTAAAATTTACAATAAAAGCTTGGCATTATTTTCTGTACAACTAAGCCAGCGATATATACAAAAAAAATATCTACAGTATTTGGGTGGTTTCGGTAAAGTCAGGTCAAGGGTTCGGCTAGACACATTTGGAGCAAGTACTGCATTAAACCGATTGTATCTTCTTCATTAACAGCAGTTGCACCATTTATTTTCCAAATATATACCACACGTCTGTGTAATTATATTTAATCTCAAAAACGAAAATATTGTACACCATTTTAAGTATCTTACAGTAGTGAAATTTGTAAAAATTTAACAATAGTTGAATTGACAGTACAAATTCGAAAAATTATAGTTCAATCAAGTACATATTTAACTTTGCATATTAACCAAGATGTTTTCCCTATTTGAGCACAGCAGAATAATGACATGACGGAGTTCTATTCAATAAAGTTTCAAGACTAAGTATGATAATTTTAAGAGGCCTGAACCTAATTATAACAGTCAAAGAAGCTTCAAGGCAGCGTTTGGAAACGCAATTTGTGACCTAAATCAACAAAAGAGAGAACATGCCACCACTAACACATTTTCTCCATTTCCAATCCTTGACTAAGCCAATTACCAAGAATCATTTAATAAAGATAAACCAACCTTGACATCAGCCAATCTCTGTATATGAGGGCTCGCTCTAAATTGCACCCAATGGCTCTTCACTACTCACTAGTCTCAATTACACCAGTCCAAATTACTCCCTCACGACTCTTATCCCCTCCCCCCAACAGTAATTAAAGTTTCAAGGTCGTTCATTCCATCCTTAGGGCTTTAATAAGCCTACAGTATCGAGAAAACTAGAGCTAGGCTATTCTCTGCATAAAGGAATACACAAGAATACTTTATTCACCTTCCATTCGTTAACTTCTCACGTTTAGTTATTTCATACCCACATTATTAGCTTACGCCTTCCACGGTTATAGGTGAGACTACATGTCACAAACGCGCCACCAAGTACTCTTCATATCCACCTTTTATTCATACCAATACACGTAATGAACTTGTCCTAAATCACTACGTAAATTTTAACATATATACGGAATCAACTAATACGCTTACACACAACACCTTAAAAGTCACATACCTACATCCATACCTTTGAAGAGTTTCGAGTATCTCTACTCTCCGAGCCCGGCCATGGGCCAGGCTCGTCTGGTGCTTGCCTGGTCAACCAGGCTGTTGCTGCTGGAGGCCCGCTGCCCCACATATCCGTCACAGCCTGGTTGATCTGGCACCTGGTGATTTTTTACCTTTATTCATACATTACCTATACTCTCACACCAACTGAAGTTCACACACATACACCCACACACTACAAAATCACACAACTGCTACATACTCGCGCAAAGCGAATGTGCACTCGCATACCATTTTTACCTGTGAACAATGGTAAAATGATATGCGCGTGAATGTGCGTTTTGTGTTAGTGTAAGTGTGCGGACTGTAAGTAGTGTGTAGAGGTAGGTACAATTTACATGTCATTACAATTCACATACACGCGTCCAGATTCCACCTACAATTCACACACCTACACCCACACACTACCTACAATATATGAACCTTCTACACCAACACACAACTACAATTCCTACACATACACCCACATTCGCTCACATAAACCATTACTCCCTCCCACACCCGGCCTTCTCTGGCAAAGCTGCAAGAGGATAAAAGGGAGAGAGAAAAACAAACGGAAAGGTAAGGGAGTAAAGGAGGAATAAGGGATGGGGATGAGGATGGAGACGGGAGGTACAGTGTGTTTTCTGTCACCAATTATAGCGATGACTTGGCTTATGCAGTAATTAACACAAGCCTAGCCGACGGCACAAGGCCAAAATCTTTGCTATTTCTACTCTGGATGGAGACTGGTCACAACATACTAGGACGCGTTCGTCATCAACGTGGAAAAAAAAGGACGATGACGGCCCTGTACAATCGCTATATGTATTGATCATGGTACAACAGCCTTTATGACTTAATCAACTAATCAACCCCCTCCCTCCCACGCGCGCGCGCGCACACACACACGGGGCCAGGAGCTATGAATCGACCCCTGCAACCACAAATAGGTGAGTACACACACACACACACACACACACACACACACACACACACACGAGACCCTTGCAAACCAACCGAGCAAGAATGATTTGGCCAACCTCATCATTTAACAATCTTTGACCCTTCGTGTTACGTCAGTTATCCCTAGGTGTACTAATATAATAGCATTCCTGTTTTTCGAAAGAGGTATTTTACAGTCTACTAACTAGCCTCACGCTCTCTTAAGAAGTTAGTGTGCTGATTTGAAATTCTTTTAGTAATTACCAGGCATAAAATATGATATATTTCTCCTGCTCTCGGTGCTCTATGGAGTACATTTGAGGGATTTTTAAGTGCTCTGTGTGTGTGTGTTTGTTTTTGAAGTTAGAGAACAGTGATTTCTTTGAACATTCATCAGATTTTTAATTTCGCCTAACTCAGATGGGCCTGTTAATGTCCAACAGTTTTCTAGTTAGAGAGTATAATTGTTTTAATGAGCATCATCAATGGCCTGACATCTCTTTTCTTATTTGAACTATGTGGGTAATAGAATTTTTGTTCCTAATTGTTATACTCATAACCATAATTTTTAAAGGGGTGGACCGGTAAGCTAGCGGAATGACTCTGTCAGATGACCAGAAGCACCAGTGGTGGGTCATCATATAACTAAGACCCGCGTCAGGAAACACTTGTTTCCTGACAAACCTTACCTAACCTAATAGATTTTTTCAGAAGTAACCACTAGAAATAACGGGTACTAAGAAGGCACGAAGAACCAGAGGTGTAAATGTTTGTTAGAAATCCCGACGAAACACGACTATTATTATTATTATTATTATTGTATTCATGGAGGAGTGCTAAACCCGCAGAGGTCATACAGCACCTGGGGAGTGGAGGGCAATCAGATCGATCCGAGGAAGGGAAGACATTCAATTCCGTAGATTAGCAGCCCTTCGTCGACATCTTAGCACCTTCCATGGTGGTTGTGATTGTTATATTAGCTCACAACCTTTCATTACACACCTACTACACCCGCTTCAATTTAAAAAAAAAATACACTAAACGTTAAATCTAGAATCATACCTAACGTGAAAAAATAATGAACGTTACTAATTTGAGTCCTAGTGTCTATTTTACTAGGGCATTTACAGTGTGTACAGTTAAATGTTTATTATTTATTGTTAAATATTTATATATTATCGCCCCCAGGGGGGCGATAACCCCCAAAATCGACAACAGGTATACTACAGATATACTTAATTATTATGGCCAAATTTTCAGCATTCAGCGTCTTCCAGCCTGTCCGTCTGCGCCTCACAAAAATGCCTCCCGTTTACCGTCACGGAAGACAGAATTCAACCTTGAACAAAATTGTCTTTCTCCTCACGCACTCTTTCAGTTCAATTCGCCTTTTTTTGTTTTGCTGAAAGCGTGCGTGATGAAAGTAATTTTGTTGCAGGTAGAACCGTGTGTCCCGTGACAGTGAGGGGATATTGAACATTTCCTTCCTTATAGGTTTTAAAACTGATTTATGCTTCGAATTTAGAAATTTAAGAATAAATATGAGAAAAACGATATTTTTATCCGGCTATACGCGGTCAGCCTGTTGAGATTTGAGAGGCTTTACACAGTTGAAATGACCACCTCATCAAGAGGTTTTCTCCTGAGCGTCAGAAAGTTAACTACCTGGAGCGTCATGTAACTGACAGCAGACAATATGAAAGATGGCTCTAAATGGCGTACTGCTGAAAACAGTGAAGACAAGATATGTTGTACAACAAGCTTTCATTGGAACAACGTTTCGTTTTGTGTACAGCTTTATAAAGTTACGAAAAAGTTCTACACACAACGAAGAGCTCAGTTAAAGCTTGTTTTAGAACGAGTCTTTTTCTTATATGAAACTATCTTCATGAATTTGCCAAAACTACAGTTACAAGGATTTCTTAGGGTAAATATCTGATTCTTTCGAGTATATCCTGTTATAAAAGTTTTTTTTGTGACATCCTGTGATCTGTTCTAGGGTTTTTTTTACCCTCGCAACCCTGCCTGGGGCCAGGCTTCCACTGACGGCCTGCTCAACCAGCCTGTAGCTGCCTGTGACCTGCAAGCCTATATAGCCATCACAGGCTTAAGCCTACTGCACCGTCCACCATATTCACACGCGCGGTTACTTATTTAACATACCAGTGCAATAAACGGTGTACTTAATATTCGATAATTTTTTTTAAATATCTTCTAGAAACTGACAATATCTCTAGTTAACCAGACAACATATAATGCGGAAAATAATACTTTCAACAACCTCTACACATCTGTGTAACACGGTCCAAGAGATAGCACCCAACCACTTCAGTGTATATTTATTCACTTTGTTCAGCTAGTTCAATCACAAACACTAACTCACAATGAAAGTGTGTTAAGTCAGTCATAATGAGACTACGTAACCCCACAACTACAAAACAAGAGCAAGTTAGTTGGGTAACAATGAGCCTATCACCACATTATATTACTTCGTGCCGCCACAATCTTCATCCTTTCCCTTTCATTACTGCAACAACTATAAGTAATTCATCAGCTTACTATCGCAATTTTGTATACGTTTCTGGTCGTGAATCCAATAGATAGTACATGTTGCAACAATTTGTGGTTTGGGTAGATACCGCATCTGCTTGAAGCTAAACCTACATGAAATCCCATAGTTGAATTTGTAAATTTTTGAGCTTTAAACTCCTAGCACATTAAATGTTCAAGCTTCAATCTGTTCCCACTTACATATTATTTTCGTTTAGCCTGTTCCACTTCCCTATATATGATACTTAGTGGAAGGAATCGCGTATAAATTGTACATGTCACCGGCTGGACTAGTGTCTCAAGCTTATTGAAGTACAAACTGAACCATTTTGAAGAGGCACCGTAGTTTACAAATAGGTTTAAAGCCTATCGTTTACATGGAAGGCAATAAGGCTATACTATTCCCTAGTACAAAAAAAATATCTTGGAGAGTAAAATATGTACAGTACATACACAGTTATGCACCTTTAAATGTATATAAACACGTATACTCCTTTATACCTTTAGTGTATAAGCATACATATATCCCTTAAGTGTATACCCATATACACCTCAGTGAATATACCTTGTTAAGGATGAAGCATAAAATGTACCCACATTTGACAAACTAATATAAAAAGCACCCACACGTAGACACACTAATAGCGCACCTCCTGAGGGTTATATTGCAAGCCTGCGTGCAAACTACACTAATAAATATGCTAGCAGAAGCTGACCAAACAGGTGGTGGCAGAGGCTGACCAAGCAGGTGGTGGTACAAATGGACCAAACAGGTGGTGGTACAAATGGACCAAACAGGTGGTTGTATAAATGGAACAAACAGGTGGTTGTACAAATGAACCAAACAAGTGGTGGAACAAATTAACCAAACAAGTGGTGGTACAAATGGACCAAACAGGTGGTACAAATGAACCAAACAGGTGGTGCAAATGAACCAAACAGGTGGTGCAAATAAAACAGGTGGTGGTACAAATGGACTAAACAGGTGGTGGTACAAATGGACTAAACAGGTGGTGGTACAAATAGACTAAACAGGTGGTGGTACAAATGGACTAAACAGGTGGTGGTACAAATGGACTAAACAGGTGGTGGTACAAATGGACCAAACAGGTGGTGGTGGTGGTAATAGCATATCAGTGTGTTGGTTAGGGCGTCGGGTGACGGTGGTAGTGGTGACAATAGTGGAGCTCAGTGATGACGCCAGAGTGGAGAGTGACGTCACAACACTGGCTAGAGCCAGGCAGGTGTAACGGTCGTGGGTAACAAGTGTAAACATCGTCTACCACCAAACATCACATGCTAAAGCCACAAAACCAGGTCAGTGATCTAGTTATATGCAAGACAAGCGCTTGCTCAACAATCTCCAGTAATCAACTGCATACTTAGTTAAACAAATTAAGGGGAAATACACCACAATACCTACCAAACACACAAAATCACGCGTTGACATGGTCCAATGTTAAACAGAAATATCATCGCCAGGAAAGTATTAACGGTATTTTTTTTTATCAATCTCAAGACGATTCCACTGCCAGTAGGAACTGTTCGTACGAGGCGTTGTACATACTTCCACGATACTGTTATATGCTACAAACACACACACGGGGCCAGGAGCTATGAATCGACCCCTGCAACCACAATTGAGTACATATGAAGCTTGGGTAAGGACAAAGAAAACCGCAAACGGAGTACAGCCTAAGAGGCCAAAGGCTGCAAAACTCACTCAAGGAAAAGGATCTTGGAGTGAGCATCATACCGAGCACATCACCTGAGGCGCACATCAACCAAATAACTATTGCAGCATATGGGCGCCTGGCAAACCTAAGAATAGCGTTTCGACATCTAAGGAGTCATTCACGACACTACACCGTGTACGTCAGGCCCATATTGGAGTATGCAGCACCAGTATGGATCCCATACCTGGTCAAACACGTCAAGAAATTACCTAAAAGCACACTGTTTTTTATACTAAACAGGTGGGCACAACGTCACTCGTCACTAAACATGGCGGTTACCATGGCGGCAACATTGACACACTTACGTCAGAAGTGTTTTGGTTACTGTGGTAACACTGAGACTATGTACGTCATTGTTGTGTGGGTCACTATAGTAACATATTGACGATGTCGTACGTCATTAATGCGTACATCACTATGGCAACACCTACACCATATAAAATAGGGGCAGTATAGGTTGTTGAGTGTACTGACATATCACATGCTTCATTCATAAAGAATTCACAAGTAATCCACAGTGTATTTAATCAGAACCGTAAGATACACTAAGGTGTTTATTTCTCAGTGCATACAAGCTGAGAGTTTAATGCCTGTAAGGAATTAACAGCATCTTACTGGTGGTGTATACGTACTTCAGCGACCCATGTGTAGACGATAGGTTTAAAATCTTAATAAACCAGCAACCTATACTCACTTTCCTCCCAGGAATTTAAACCTGACATTACTGCGAAGCTTAAGGAAGTCGTAGCGGCTAAAACGGTAAAGGTCGACGATGGTCTCCACACATACCTGCAAAATAAAACCATATCATTACCACATTAAAAAGGTTAAAAGGCTAAATCTAAGAATCAACTTAACCTCACTATTTCAAAAGACCTACTGAAGAATAAATGTTAATTTCGGGACAAAAACAATATAAAAACACACTCAAGAGTGGAAACTTGAGACGTTTCAGTCCGTCCTGAACAACAGTCAAGTTATATATATATATATATATATATATATATATATATATATATATATATATTACACACACGAGACAGAGATACAGACATACAGGTGGTCACCAAGAGATACAAAATGCTTGACCATTAGCAGTAATCCCTGGCTCCCTGGCCACGGTTCACCCTCATCAACAATCATGGGATAAATGCAACAGCCAGAAATACACACGCAAAAAAAAAATCCCACCAAACATTTTTTTCTACATTTTAACTAAAAACGGTCATGTTATGTTTCATTTGGCCTAATATTCAACACCATCCACTTAATATATATATTACTCAACACAATTCATTTACTTTACACATACAACTTACAATACACAATATCATTCAGTAATCTCACATAACATTCAACACCGTTCAGTAATCTCACATAACATTCAACACCGTTCAGTAATCTTACATAACATTCAACACCGTTCAGTAATCTCACATAACATTCAACACCGTTCAGTAATCTCGCATAACATTCAACACCGTTCAGTAATCTCACATAACATTCAACACCGTTCAGTAATCTCACATAACATTCAACACCGTTCAGTAATCTCGCATAACATTCAACACCGTTCAGTAATCTTACATAACATTCAACACCGTTCAGTAATCTTACATAACATTCAACACCGTTCAGTAATCTTACATAACATTCAACACCGTTCAGTAATCTTACATAACATTCAACACCGTTCAGTAATCTCACATAACATTCAACACCGTTCAGTAATCTCACAACATTCAACACCGTTCAGTAATCTTACATAACATTCAACACCGTTCAGTAATCTTACATAACATTCAACACCGTTCAGTAATCTTACATACCATTCAACACCGTTCAGTAATCTTACATAACATTCAACACCGTTCAGTAATCTTACATAACATTCAACACCGTTCAGTAATCTCACATAACATTCAACACCGTTCAGTAATCTTACATAACATTCAACACCGTTCAGTAATCTCGCATAACATTCAACACCGTTCAGTAATCTTACATAACATTCAACACCGTTCAGTAATCTTACATAACATTCAACACCGTTCAGTAATCTTACATAACATTCAACACCGTTCAGTAATCTTACATAACATTCAACACCGTTCAGTAATCTTACATAACATTCAACACCGTTCAGTAATCTCGCATAACATTCAACACCGTTCAGTAATCTCACATAACATTCAACACCGTTCATTTACCTTACAAAAATCTGAGCTTTCAATTATCGTTAACCAAGATTATTGTTATATTCACATAGGTTGCAAACAACTAAGGGAAGCAACGCACCAGAGTAACACAAGAACAAGCAAGAGGTGGCGTAATAAATCAGTTTCAATTAAAAAAAAATCCAATGAACGCATCTGAACTGAAAATGTGACTTTCGGAAAGGAGAGCATCGCTAACCAGAAAAGAAAAAAAATGGTGTACTTTCTGTTTTACTACATCGGCCGCTTCCCCACCAGGGTCGGGTGGTTACCTCAATATTTTTATAACTTCTAGATCAACGGATACAAAGCAAAATATTATCCAGTGTCAACACTGGCCAAACCAGTCAGCGTAAAAGCACTTGGGTCACACGAAGACTTGTATCATATCTTAAACCGGTGTCTGGTCTGATAACATCACCAGAGCACTCGAGGGACCAGACTCCATCCACTCACCTTTAAAGGGACTGAACTCTACATATAAAAAACAACAACATTGGAATCTCAGGAAGACATTCTTGTTTCAGAAAATGGTAATTGCTGATAAGCCCAGTTGGCAATTTCAGCTTTATTAAAGCCAAGCTGCCCTGTTTACTGCATTATTGAAGTTGCTGCCTGCAAGCTGCAACTATCCTCGCACTTCTCACATTCCTGCTAGCGCTAACTTCTGGTCAACAGCCGCAGTGTGCAACCCTGTCCTCCAAGTCACTATTCTAATCACTAACGAGTTCGAACACATTTAAGACTGAAGTGTTAACTTTTCTCACAATATATCAAATCGTACTAGATAAAAAGAACCATAAATGACGCTCATGAACCAACATACATGATAATACAGCAAATATAATTCAGGAATATAAATGTAGTGAAGATTCTAAGTAACTAAACGCAAGAGAACATGACCAAGTAAACGTAGGAAATATATGACGCTAAGAGCAAAATGTGATAAATGGTTTAAAACCGACAAGTTGAAGATTGAGACACTTATGCAACATATGGGAATCTTTATTGAAGAAACGTTTCGCCCCACAGTGGCTTCATCTTTCTACAAGAGTGATGGACTGAACACATCGACTCCAGGCTGAGGGACTGATTACCTCAAACTCATCCTCTCCTTACCCATTTCTACTTTGTATTGGACTGATGAAGCCAGTGTGTGGCGAAACGTTTCTTCAATAAAGATTTCCATATGTTGCATAAGTGTCTCGATCTAAGAGCAAAATATTGAGGCGTAAAACAAATAGACCTGTGCAATATACCAACACTAGTGCAACACACTAGTGGAGCCCCTGCATCATACCAACACACTAGTGGAGCCCCTGCATCATACCAACACACTAGTGGAGCCCCTGCATCATACCAACACACTAGTGGAGCCCCTGCATCATACCAACACACTAGTGGAGCCCCTGCATCATACCAACACACTAGTGGAGCCCTGCATCATACCAACACACTAGTGGAGCCCTGCATCATACCAACACACTAGTGGAGCCCTGCATCATACCAACACTAGTGGAGCCCCTGCATCATACCAACACACTAGTGGAGCCCCTGCATCATACCAACACACTAGTGGAGCCCCTGCATCATACCAACACACTAGTGGAGCCCTGCATCATACCAACACACTAGTGGAACTCATGCAACATACCAACACACTAGTGGAACTCATGCAACATACCAACACACTAGTGGAACTCATGCAACATACCAACACACTAGTGGAACTCATGCAACATACCAACACACTAGTGGAACTCATGCAACATACCAACACACTAGTGGAACTCATGCAACATACCAACACACTAGTGGAACTCATGCAACATACCAACACACTAGTGGAACTCGTGCAACATACCAACACTAGTGGAACTCGTGCAACATACCAACACACTAGTGGAACTCGTGCAACATACCAACACACTAGTGGAACTCGTGCAACATACCAACACACTAGTGGAACTCGTGCAACATACCAACACACTAGTGGAACTCATGCAACATACCAACACACTAGTGGAACTCATGCAACATACCAACACACTAGTGGAACTCATGCAACATACCAACACACTAGTGGAACTCATGCAACATACCAACACACTAGTGGAACTCATGCAACATACCAACACACTAGTGGAACTCATGCAACATACCAACACACTAGTGGAACTCATGCAACATACCAACACACTAGTGGAACTCATGCAACATACCAACACTAGTGGAACTCATGCAACATACCAACACACTAGTGGAACTCATGCAACATACCAACACACTAGTGGAACTCATGCAACATACCAACACACTAGTGGAACTCATGCAACATACCAACACACTAGTGGAACTCATGCAACATACCAACACACTAGTGGAACTCATGCAACATACCAACACACTAGTGGAACTCATGCAACATACCAACACACTAGTGGAACTCATGCAACATACCAACACACTAGTGGAACTCATGCAACATCCAACACTAGTGGAACTCATGCAACATACCAACACACTAGTGGAACTCATGCAACATACCAACACACTAGTGGAACTCATGCAACATACCAACACACTAGTGGAACTCATGCAACATACCAACACACTAGTGGAACTCATGCAACATACCAACACACTAGTGGAACTCATGCAACATACCAACACACTAGTGGAACTCATGCAACATACCAACACACTAGTGGAACTCGTGCAACATACCAACACACTAGTGGAACTCGTGCAACATACCAACACACTAGTGGAACTCGTGCAACATACCAACACAGGTGATAGTCATTAGCCACATTGTGGGTCAAGATTATGGGGTAACTTTTACTTTTCGAGTTTTTTGTGTGATGGTTGGTAATCTGGCTGTTTTGTAGTTGTTGTTGTCAAACTTGTACCTAACGTGTCTCTTGTGAAAAGTAATTAAGTGTGTCAAACTTGAGTGCCACAGGAGCAGAAAAATATAACACTTCATAATGTAGTAATTAATAATTGAATATGACCAAAACATTGTGATAATTAACATAGGTTGCCATTTAAAACGTGTGGTTATTATTTCGCCAAACAATTACCATAAAACCTTTTATAATACTGTCTTAAATTGTGCACATGATTATGTGTAAAAAGAGCTGCTAAACCCATGTTGATAAGTTAACGTGCTGTGTACAATATACACATTATTGCAGTAATATTATTTCACAATTCACCCACTAAATTTATTATAAATAATAAACCCCACCTTGGTATTAGCAGCACGATCATCATCACGAGAAGCAGTGACACCGAGGTAAGGGAAAGGCTGTGGGGGGTTTTCCTGTGCACTATACATTACGAGGTAGAATAAGACAAAATAACAAACAAAACTATTAAAATCACAGCAAATCTAGAATAACTATTAGTCTTTAAAAAATCTAATCATAAAACCAGCGCTATTCAATACAAAAAACATTAATAACACGAGGAGTTCCTACTGACACACCTGTGATTATAAAATCCAAGCTACAACCCAAACGGCCAAAGCCTATGACATACATTTAACGGGGCTTATGTTCACTGGCACTCGACAAGTGGCACAGAGAGACGCATGATTCCCTGGAAACAGCATCTATGAGCGAGATGAGTTTTTCCTGTCTTTAAGCTGCTGAGATTCATCTCATAGTGAACATTCCTGGGAAAATATAAACGTCACATCTTATCATCTTGTCTAACCCGTTCAACTTCCATCGTGTCTGCAGAGCCTATCAGGATTGTCACTTCGATATTCTTGGCCCAGAGAGCACTTGATATAGCAGCCTTTGCCGAGACGTCTTCCCGTTCATCTCTCCTGCGGCCCTTTCTCAGAACAGACCATCTAGTTAACGCCTGGTTAGCGTGTCTGCGGCACGCAATCCCAAGTTTGGTACCATAGTCCGGTTGATCAAGAGAAACTTGTCATATTCCTTCTAGAAGCTAAATGTTTATTTATATTTTTCTTATATTTGAGAGGAGGGTTTTATAAGACCTTGAACGCTATGCCTATTGAGTTGCCTTTCTTAAAGGAATATTTTAGTTTGCAGATGAGTACATATATAAATTTCTTCCCCGAGCTTCAAGTGGTATATTTTCTTAATAGGTTAGGAATTAAATATTTCCTGTTTGAAAATATAAAAACAATTTTCACTACATTCCTTACATCTGCAGTTGCGCTAAATTTAAAAATGGTAATGTTTATTTACAACATTCAGGCCTAGAGAACAAGTGCCCTAAAGAATAACATAAAAGGCTTTTCGTTTATGTTTTGAAGGTTCTTCTTCTCTAGTCTATTATTTTCCTGGCTGCTGTGAGCGTCTTGTGTTCTTCATATGCAAGGTCTTTCAACTGACACTGTTTGTTACTTCCAAGTCTCCGTCACAATTCTCTTCCGATCTTTTATTATATTTAATTGCAATTTGTACTCAAGTTTCGATTATTATTTCACTTTTTTTCATAACTGAGGTGCGTTACAATTTGTCTTAGTATATAGCATATTTATCTGTGATTCACTGGAGGACTTGATATATTACAGATCAACTTAGGAGTTTGTGACCCGCCATGGGTGTCATCGTATAAATTAAATATCGCTTGTGAAGATAAAGCAATATGATTTATGTACTTTTTCATATGAGATACTGTATATAAATGAGAAAGGCAGCTGGGGAGAGTAAAGTACCTTGGGTAATAGCCGCAGATGATACCTGGTCAGATGCAGCAATAGCAGCAAAACAAGAGTGATATCTAGCCAATAGCAGCACAGGCGAGTGATACATGGTCGTAGGAATAGAAGCATCAGGAGCAGGTGACACAGTCAGTAGCAGCAAGTGATACAGTCAGTAGCAGCAAGTGATACAGTCAGTAGCAGCAAGTGATACAGTCAGTAGCAGCAAGTGATACAGTCAGTAGCAGCAAGTGATACAGTCAGTAGCAGCAAGTGATACAGTCAGTAGCAGCAAGTGATACAGTCAGTAGCAGCAAGTGATACAGTCAGTAGCAGCAAGTGACACAGTCAGTAGCAGCAAGTGACAGTCAGTAGCAAGTGATACAGTCAGTAGAAACAATTGACACAGTAGCAACAAGTGACACAGTAGCAACAAGTGACACAGTAGCAACAAGTGACACAGTAGCAACAAGTGACACATGCACTCGGCCAGTAGCAGCTTATACCTAACAAGATCAGGAGTGAAAAAATGAAAACCAGTAGGCCTGCTGCAGTGTTCCTTCTTTCTTATGTTCTAAGGAAAAATGGAAAAGGAAAACGGAGGGGGATGGGAAAGGAAAGGGCAAAGCAAGGAACGAGGAATGAAATGGTAGGGAAGGTGAGGTGGAGGTGGTGGTCACGTCAGCTGTATGTAGATGGTATGTGGCGACCACATTCTCCTGGGAACACCCGTCCAGTGGCTGCCCCACCCCTTCCATACCTCCTCCACTACTACCACTTCTTGCTTAACATTCTTTAGTAAGTTTCATTTGACGAAGCTTTTTTTTAATGGAGTTATTTTTTTTTTACTACGAGTTTCTTTGTTTTAATATAGTACAGTGTGTAATTTTGTTTATGGGTCTAATGAGTGAGTACTCACCTATTTGTGGTTGTAGGAGTCTAGACATAGCTCCTGGCCCCGCTTCTTCACGGTTCGCTACTAGGTCCTCTCTCTCCCTGCTCCGTGAGCTTTATCATACCTCGTCTTAAAACTATGTATGGTTCCTGCCTCCACTACGTCACTTGCCAGACTTTTCCACTTCCTGACAACTCTATGACTAAAGAAATACTTCCTAATATCTCTGACTCATCTGAGTCTTCAACTTCCAATTGTGACCCCTTGTTTCTGTGTCCTATCTCTGGAATATCCTGTCTCTATTCACCTTGTCAATTCCTCACAGTATTTTGCATGTCGTTATCATGTCTCCCCTAACCCCTGTCCTCCAGTGTCGTCAGGCCGATTTCCCTTAACCTTTCTTCGTAGGACATTCCCCTTAGCTCTGGAACTAGTCTTCTTGCAAACCTTTGCACTTTCTCTAATTTTCTGACGTGCTTGACCAGGTGTGGGTTCCAAACTGGTGCTGCATACTCCAGTATGGGCCTGACGTACACGGTGTACAGAGTCTTGAACGATTCCTTACCGAGGTATCGGAACTCTATTCTCAGGTTTGCCAAGCGCCCATATGCTGCAGCAGTTATCTGGTTGTGTGCCTCAGGCGATGTGCTCGGTATTATACTCACCCCAAGATCCTTTTTCTTGAGAGTGTGAGTGAGTGAGTGAGTGAGTGTGTGTGTGTGTGTGTGTGTGTGTGTGTGTGTGTGTGTGTGTGTGTGTGTTTTATTTTGCGAATGGATGAATGATTTACAATGTACATAGCGGTGAATAATTTGATCCATGGCGTAGTAGATATAGCAGTGAACCTGCTAATACAGAACCGCCGATTCAGTCCTCAGAGGTTCATCAAACCACTGATAAAGCTCCACTGAGCGAAGCAGTAACCCAATAAAAGCTTGATTAGCAACGTGTCTTTTCAGCAGGTTAGTAGTAATTTGTTATTTCTGAACGATATCGACTGCTCTTGGGTAATAAGGCTACAAATTCACATACACCAACACCAAGAATACTTTAAGCCATAACACAGAAAATAACCCACAGTGTAAGTTGTGCCGTTTAGGCCGAGTCGATCAAATAATCCGACCTGCTCTAAACAAATTTTTAAAAAAATTATCTTATACATTGATAGATATAACTTTGCAATTAAATTATAAATTTAGCACCAGAATAACTTACCAACCTAACCTTACCTGAAGGATGCTTTCGGAGGTCAACGTACCAGCGGCCAGGTCCCGGACCATGCCTCCTGGTGGATCAAGGCCTCATCAGCTAGGCTGTTACTGCTGGCCGCACGCAGTTCAACGTATGAACCACAGCCCGGCTGATCAGGAAGTGATCTGAGGAACTATCCAGTTTCCTCTTGAAGACGGCAAGGAATCCGTTGGTAATCTTCCTTATGTTTAATTGGAGGCTGTTGAAAAGCTTTGAGCTCCTTACACTTTAATGTATTCTCTCTCATTGTATACCCATGGTACCCCAGTTTTTCACTGGGGGTTGCTGGCTTTCATAAGGAGTGATTTGTGTGTGCAAATTAGGGACCAACACCTCTAGGATTTTCCAGGTGTAAATTACAATGTATCCTTCTCGCCTTGTTAAAAATGACGTAATATAATTTAGCTTAATCCTAGCCAACCTATCTTAGGTCACTTAGTATTATTTAATATGGTTGGAACACATTAATTTCTAGATATTTTTGTGGTTTATTAAGACGCTAAACTAACACACTGCTTGTTTGGCAAAACGATCGTAGCTATATTAGTGAAGATTGCAAGCTCTGACTAATATGCATGACACAAATGCACCATGAGATATACAGCACTGGGTGTGTCTGCACCGAGAGATATGTACACTTAACCATATACACTACATTGTATATACATCTGGAGAGACATATACGTCTACATGTATATACACAGAGAGAAACACAACTGTGGGTGAATATAGCAGCGGGTGAGGAGCATAAGGTCAACACTAGGTTGTGAGGTGTATGAGAGCAGCAGCAGCGAGGCCAGGCTAGGCTAGCCACCCTCACAGAGATATACACCTCTGTGTGTATATATGCCGATATACAGACCACTGGGTGTATGTAACAGCTGGTAATGAGCATGAGGGCAACACCAGGGTGTGTGGTGGCACATAGAGCGCCAGGATAGCCGCCCTCACCAACATGTAGGCCGACACAAATCAATACCTTTGTCCTTGGCCTCCACATGCTGCATCCTCACCAATATCGACACCTTTCCAGGGATACCAACTCTTTGCATGCATGCATGCAAGCACACACAAAGATTGGCAAACGAAGAAAATAAGTACTGCTAATAATAATAATAATAAATTACTGCTGGTGGTATAAATTCTATACTTGGTAATTTTCCTCCTGGAAGAGCAGCAGTCGACCCCAGCGACCTCCCATAACACTGCAGCCTGTGCTCTGGCATGCTTTCTTACCCGTCTAGACGTCTCCAGACGTCCCTTTAGCTAACCTACGCCCATTGCTCGTAAACACCTTACCAGCCACCTACACAACTGTGTAAATCTTCCCCTGATTTAGTAAGGGCAATTATCAACTGTATTAGGGACTCCAGGCTGTCACCTGCAAACACTGGGGTCTGAAGCAACTTAAATAACAAATACATGCAATATGAAATTTGCTTATTCCTATCTGAGGACCAGTGCTGTCACACTGCAACGATGAGTCTAATGCTACTGTTGAAGTACAATACCTTATGCCAAGTATGTATTTGAAAAAAAAAAAAAACTTTTTACCTCGAACTAACAAAAATATTTATTACGGTTCGTGCCCACACATTGAGGACAACCAGGCCTGACCCACACTACCACCCTGCTAAAAGGCTAGTGGTGGTGGGCAGTGGCATATCCTACAGTACGCAAATGTCACCTTACTTGCCCTGTCCGGTATTGTGAAGAGCGTTGTGCATCTCTCAGCGTATATACATTGATAATTTATTTTAATCCCTATTCGAAAGAACATGTATTGGCGGAGTCCTCCTAGATTTTCTGTAGCTGCTAATTAACCCAACTTGAGTCCTTGAATGATCTAGATTCTGAAGACCATTTAGTACCGAAAGTGCAAAAGCTACTTTCACCCTCCTTTCAATGGCATATAGCATACATTATTCATTTGTGTTCTGATGAGTTAAATTACAATCAACCAACCCCATTTTGTCTGAGGTTCGAACTCACGGATGAAGGGATTTGGTCACTTGGAACCTAAACCATAATGGGATTGACTGTACTTTGAACCGCCAATCAGAGAAGTATATACACAAGCAGGAAAAGTCTAGTAGAGGGATGGCGTTTATATATCAGTCACATAATGTTATACGAACTACTGCATTTACGTAATGGGGACAGACATGCCCACCATTATAATATATTAATGATCCACTTTACTGATAAGCCGCCTTATGTGGCTGCCAGCGATACTTCGTCTTACGAATCATATTTAGTGCAATGATACCTGTTATATATGTGTAGACCACTCAAGGGATCATCGTCCCTGCGAACTAGTCCTAAACCCCAGTCCGTTGGTGTTAGCAGAACGCATTTCGATGGCAGCCAACACCACAGTCAAACAGATTTGAAAAAGTATCGAAAATGTCATTATACCGATAAAACCAAATTCTAATTGTACTTTCGTCGCTAATTTATCCACTTTCCAAAGGGATGAGAAATACTTTGATGCTGGTGAAGGTGGTAAGACGTGCAACACTAGGAATCTTTATTGATGAAACGTTTCGCCTGCGCTGTAGCTTCATCAGTCGAATACAGAGATGAATCAAACTCCTGGAGACATCAGAAATAGACGCACGTAAATTCGTTAAAAAACAAACGATATATTTGGCCAGAGGGATTTAAGGCGAGAAAATGCTGAAGAGAGGCAAGGGCAGAGTAACGCTTTTGTGACAATATTTCACTGTACAGAACTTATCACGTCAATGCTTGAGAAGGAACATAATAAAGCGGTACACAGGGGCTTGAACCGCCCCTATGTCTTCAGTAATATGGACAGCACGCTGCCCATATTGCAAGATTTGTCAAGAAACAGGAAATGCCTCCAGACGCGGGTCTTAGACATATGATGATACGCTTCTGGAGCTTTCGGTCACCTGATCGAGGCCTTCTGCTGTCTTACCGGACCACTCCTTAAAAAGTTAGAAAACATGTTCCCTGTGCTGCTATTTGGAAGCGAGACAGTGCTCAGAGGTCCGGGGTGTGATGTGGTGAATCCGTAGTGCACCAACACTAGTGGTGTCAACCGGTACACTAGTGACGTGGTGTTATCAAAGCACACCATCACTGGCATGTGGTGGTAGTGTCAATCCCCTCACCCTCCCGGGATAAATGAGGTACAAGTAAACCGTGGAAGAAACTCCGCCTCTGCTCATTCCCTCCCCCCAAAGACACTAAATGGAAATGTCCGCTCAAGGTGGATACTTGCAGTCCTGGGTGTGGCTGTCAACCCGCACTGGCCAAAACATTTACACATTCTGGGTGTGGCTGTCAGGCATGCTATCCAAAATATTTACATTCTAATTATATAAAGGTATACGACAACCAGAAAAAACAATCAAACTAGTAACTAGGCACATTATAAAGCTATATTTCCTGCAGGTTTACAGGAAAGTATTGCATAAGTATTCCTGTAAGTTTACAGGAAGGTATTGCACATAAGAAACTGACATTGTGCTCCTGATTAGACAATTAACGTCGTAAACTAAAATTAGGCTGCATTCCTGAGGGCACACTGTCCCTCCTAACTTGTCACTCTCTCAATCCAGAGGGCAGGCAAAACTGCACAACTGAAAAATATAAAGAGAACCTTCCAAGCTTATATGAATTCGGTAAGCACCTAAACTGCTGGGAGAGCCTGAAGTCCCTCGAACTGTACTCCTTAGAACATAGGCGAGAAAGATACATCATAATCTACTCCTGGAAGATTCTGGAAGTACTGGTCCCAAATCTGCACACGAAAATCACTACATAAGAACACAAGAGGCTTGACAAATGGTGCAAGATACCTCCAGTAAAAAGCAGGGGAGCGACGAGTATACACAGAGAACTCATAAGGGTAGAGACCATGAGTATAACAACCTCTCTTCATGCAAAAGGGAAATTACCAACAAACCCTTGCTATCTTCAAAAGAGAACTCGACAAATTCCTCAAATCAGTGTCTGATCAGCCGTGCTGTGGTGAATACATCAGACTGCGGGCGGTGGGTACTAACAACTTGACTGATCAAGCCAGGAACCTGGACGCCTGGTGTGGGATCATGCCGCGAGAGAAGGGGGCCTCCGGAAGCGGTTACAGGTAACATATTCTCTTCCCTTAAAAGTAGTGCCATCTTCAAGAGAACTTAATAAGTTCCTGCAAATTGTTCCAGATCATCCGAGCTGCGGCACCTTACACCTCTTACCAAATAACCAACTGATGGAGATCATTGCCCCTGCAGCCTGGTCGGGCTTGTATTTTGCGCCATGCCGCCTAGGCCAGTTGCTACCGTCTGATGGGCTTGTTACAAACCTAGACCTGAACCCACTAGTCTAGACCCTGTCTCTTCCTCACTCATTCGGCAGACCTACGAGCAGCAAAAAGTCGCCCCATCCCCACTCTCTCGCTAGGCCTCGGCCTGGCGTGGGCTAGCAACCAAACAAACTGTACTTAAAAAAAACCATACCACGGGTGGGGTTCGAACCCGCGGTCAGAGAGTCTCAAAACTTGAGGGGGACTTGAGCTAGAGTTCGTCACGGCCATGCTAGCGGGAGATTCGTCTGTAAAAACTTGCATTTGTGGACACAGTGGTGCCTATGCTAACCTTCCTATGGTGTAGAAATATACCTAGTTGGATGAATCTTATTGAAGCTAGCTGGCCTAGTGGCTTACGCGACGGTCTAGAGTTTTGAGACTCTCTGACCGCGGGTTCGAACCCCACCCGTGGTATGGTTTGTTTGCAATCGTGTCATTACGATTTCGTGAGTCAAACTGTACTTACCCGTGGTTCGAATCTCCTCCGGTACGGCTGGAAAACATTAGGGACGTGTTTCCATAAGACACCTGTTGTCCCTGTCCCCGTTCACCCATCAGTTTCACCAGACGAGCCTGGCCCATGGCCGGGCTCAGAGTAGAGAAACTCTCGAAACTCTTCAAAGGTATATCAAAGGTACCCATATATTCAAATAAACCTAAGGCTCGCCTAAAACAATTATTACTCCAGCAGATACTTCAACATTTCTTTATATATTTTGTGGCAGCAGAATACAAGCCGACAGGAGTTACAGCTGAAAGCCTGTCAGCTAGGAAAGGGTGGCAATCAGGTCATCGCCGCCGCTGCATGGCATGGCATGGCATTCAACGTAGGCGTTAACTACAACATGGCTGATCAGGAATGGCGTGTCTTCTAGAAGACATGAATATGTTGGTAATTCCCCGTGTGTTTGAAGAGTCTTAGACCCTTCATGCATATTCAAGTATCTCTGAAGTGTACTTACTAAAGCCATGCCCCTCACTGGTAGTGTGTGAAACGCTGGGGAGAGGGGGAGTTCAATCCTTCGTACGGTACTTAATACTATTATCTCTATCACTCCCTTAAGGCATTATTTTATTGAACAGATTTGGAACAAGTATCTCCATTATTTCCAAGGTCCAGTATTTTCGTGTACCTTCAATAGTGTTGTTAGTGTACAACAGTACAACAATACTTCAGTCTGGAGAGCACAAGCGCCTGGAAGACTCAACAATGGAGTTATTTATCTTGTTCTGGAGGTTTTTACTATCCAACTTAAGAAATATCTAAGACTGAGCTGGGAAACTTCAGTAAAGATATCGTCAAGCATTCAATTCTAGTTTCAGTTGCTACAGCAGCTTTAAAGGTTCTACTGAGATAGGGAAGCCGGTGAGTGGTGGGTGGGGATGGGCAGACAGTGAGAAACGGGTGGGGATGGGCAGTGAGAAACGGGTGGGGAGGAGCAGACAAGAGAATGAGAGGCAGCAACATAGGAGTGCAACATTGTGTGAAGTAAAGCAGTAAGTGGCACTTGTCACTCCTGACAGCCAGCACACTACTGCACCTTCCCTCCCCAAGTCCCATTCACTCTCTCACCCCTTTTTCCTGCTCATCCCCGACCCTCTCACCCTTTTTCCTGCTCATCCCCGACCCTCTCACCCTTTTTCCTGCTCATCCCCGACCCTCTCACCCTTTTTCCTGCTCATCCCCGACCCTCTCACCCTTTTTCCTGCTCATCCCCGACACTCTCACCCTTTTTCCTGCTCATCCCACACCCTTCTCCTTTTTTCCTGTTCATCCCCCCACGCCTCACCTTTTTTATCCTGCTCATTCCCCCTCCCTCTCTCCTATATCATAGTATCAATTTCATTTGCTTAATTTCCAGCATCTCACTCACTCTCACTCTCACTCACTCACTCACACACACACACACACACACACTCACACACACTCACACACACTCTCACACACACTCTCACACACACTCTCACACACACTCTCACACACACTCTCACACACACTCTCACACACACTCTCACACACACTCTCACACACACTCTCACACACTCTCACACACTCTCACACACACTCTCTCACACACCACTCCACACTCCACACCTCTCACACACTCTCCCCACACTCTCACACACTCCACACACTCCCACACACTCCCACACACTCCCACACTCCACACACTCCCACCTCCCACACTCCCACACACTCCCACACCTCCACCACCTCCACACACTCCCACACACTCCCACCTCCCACACCTCCCCACTCCACACACTCCCACACACTCCACACACTCCCACACACTCCCACACACTCCCACACTCCCACCTCCCACACACTCCCACACACTCCCACATCCCACTCCCACCTCACCACTCCACACTCACACTCCCACACACTCTCCACACCTCCCACTCCACCTCCCACACACTCCACACACTCCACACACTCCACACTCCCACACACTCCACACTCTCCACACACTCCACACACTCACATCCCACACTCCACCTCCACCACTCCCACTACCACTCCACACACTCACCTCCTACACACTCTCACACTCTCACAACTCTCACACACTCTCCACACTTACACTCTCCACATCTCCTCTCACACTCTCACACACTCTCATCTCCTCACACATCTCCTCTAAACTCTCACACACTCTCACACTCTCACCTCTCACCTCTCCTCTCCCTCTCTCTCCTCTCCTCTCCTCATACACTGTACTTTGTGTCCATTTCTCAGATTTGTTCTCTAATGTTACATCATCTCCTGGTTTATTGGTACCTAACTAGGGTACGATCATTAGCATATTCATGAGGCGCTAAACCCGTAGTGGGTCATATGGAGCCTGGAGAATGAGAGGTAATCAAGTTTGATCCAAGGAAGGGCAAGGTCGCTACAGTCCTTGGATGGACAGAAACTGTCCAATAGTATTATTATTAGTAGTAGTAATATTGACAGAGCACTTTGACCGGATAGGTCGCTCACTTCTCAAAAATTATATTCAACACACTAAAAAACAAAGATAAAAATAATACTAAAGAAAACGTATGAAAATAAGTAAAACGTTTAAAACAAACAAATATTACCATCGAGTCCTGGATTTCCCTTACAAGACTTTCCATAGCTACTGCCAGGTACAATACCCATCATTTCCAGAAGGTTTAACTATATACAATCTCGTAATTGAGCGAACAAGAAAATCGTCTAAAAGCGAGGATACTGTTTCCAGTCCCTGGATAAAGACAAGTCCTGAAAGAAACATCGTAATAATGGTTTCTTTCTACACACATTGTCCCTGCTCAACTAGCAGTGAATAGGTACCTGAGGGTTAGCCCACAGTTGTGGGTGGCATCCTGGGGAGGGTGGTAGTACTGTACACCTTACAGGGTCAGACTTTAGTATGAGCCGAGACATAATAACAACTGTTAGCCTGTAAATTCAACAGCATAAAAAAACTTGCATGACCTTCCACACTATACCAACTATTACATTTAAAAACTATCCACTCAATGTACTTAGTAGGCAACAAATTAAAGGGAAAACTCTTATAACACAGTGAGCTGTTAACCACTTTGAAAGAAATCATATAAAGAGCAGGACTTCAGTTTATTCAATATTTCGTCAAAGCGGCTTTCATGGGCATAAGGAAAGTATGGTGAGTTTGTTAAGTCTAAGACTTATCTTGTCGTAATCTAGTTTGACACTAGCATTAAAAATATTTAAATCCTTAAGATTTCATGGAGATGCACATCTCTCAAAGTATACACCCCACAAAGTATACACCCCACAAAGTATACACCCCACAAAGTATACACCCCACAAAGTATACACCCCACAAAGTATACACCCTACAAAGTATACACCCCACAAAGTATACACCCTACAAAGTATACACCCCACAAAGTATACACCCCACAAAGTATACACCCCACAAAGTATACACCCCACAAAGTATACACCCCACAAAGTATACACCTCACAAAGTATACACCTCACAAAGCAAAGGAACACACCAGCTTACAGAGCGCCAGCCAGCAATTTAATATATTAACATGCTGCATCAAACAAACTTTTAAGAAATAAAGGAGCAAAATGCTTCAACAGCATGAGCAATGCACTTCTTAACCATAGGCTACATTCAGGGCAATGACATATAACTATACGTCGAAGTAATATTATAAAAAATGAAGCTGTAAACTTTTTAATTACACTAACAGGATTCCTTCATGTTGTCTCAAAAAATAGCATATATGTTAATCTTTCAAAAGTATGCTTAACCCACCGTGTTGTCTTATCCCTCTGCAACACCACCGGATGATGCTAAGTTAGCATCGCTCTATACCCCTATTTGGCAAGTATATGCATACATGTCTAGTTTTCACTGCCCTTGCTACAGGTGTTCAGCTATTACTGCCCTTACATGGCAGGTATACACAAAGGCGCGTAGCTCTCAAGGTCCATACATTAAGAGCTTATCCCTATCTTATAAGTTAACATTCTTAATATTAGCGCATAAGAGGCATGTGGCATTCAAAATTTTGACATGAAAAGTAGATACAAGAATATGTATGAGTGGCATCCAGCAAGGATGCAACAAACTTTCACCCTGAGGTAAACAGTCCAGCGGCTTAAAAAAAGTACCGTTTTCAAAGTAGAAATTAAGGACAAAAACTGCAATAAAGCCCTTGATAGAGAGGAAGAGACATGAAGTTATCAGAGTTGCAACATCTTACATTCAGGAAACAACTTTTGCTATAAAAACTGCAAGAAAAATTATATGCTAGATAAGAACCTTCAAGAGACGCAAAGCCAATGATGATCACTCTTCAATACACTTGTACTTCTGAAACCGTAATATTATTGTACACTAACAGCCCCCATTTAAGGTAGGCGAAACTGTAAATTGGGAAAATGTACCCTTGTATTTATACTACCGGCATCGAACTCCTAAATTACTGGGAACACTTAACTTCCCTAAACTGTATTCCCTGGGGGCCCAAACGACGAAGCTGTATTATAATTTACATCTGAATAATAATGGAGGCACTGATTCTGAATCTGTATACTTAAATAGACCCTTACGAGAGCCGAAAGCTCGGTAAATAATGTAAAACACCCTTGGTGAAAAAACAGGGGTGAAAGAAGTACATTAAGATACAAGTCAAGAAGCAGAAAGGGTCCAAGGCTTGTCACCGCCCTACATTAAGAGGGAGCTCACAACCGAAAGGACCTGGGTTGAATTTCTGAGCTGGGAGAGATCAGGTCTCCACACATCTGTTGCCCCTGTTCACCTATAAGTAAACTAATAAAACTGGGTGTTAGTCAAGTGTGACAACTACCAGAGACAAAGCTGCACTCTGAAAGAGCAAGACCGGAAGTTGCGAAGAAAGGAGATAAAGAGCAAGGCATGAAAAGGGAAGATAAATGGCAAACAATAAAGGAGGAAGATAAAAAGCAATACATTAGAAAGAAAAAAATGAGATGAGAGGAAAAAACAAGAGGAAGTGAGATAGAAGAGGATTTGAAGGAGGAAGTGAGAAGAAGATAAAGAGTAAGACTGGAAATAAGAAAGGAGCAAATGTAGAGGAAGGAGCAAGATGACAGAGCAAGAGAGGAAGTAAACGAGCAAAAGGACGATAAAGAACAAGAGAGGAAGTAAAGAAGCAAGAGAGGAAGGAAGGAGCAAGTGATACAATAGGTCAAGGTCAGACAAAATGCTCGGCTGCTCTGGTTTTTATCAAGGTTGGCGTTGCTATGTAATTTTCTTCAGGCAACTGTTTACTGCGACCTGCAGCTCATCAAGTCATACACAACGGCCATGTTGTTACCCCAGTGTCAGACGCTACCCTCCCATTATCTAATCTACTTACTGGTAGCTTATTACACGCAAATAAATGATAATATACACTGAAAAATAAATTAAGTGGGTTACAGAACTGTGCAATTTGAGAGGTGTGAAAACTACATACCAGCCTTCCTGAAGTAGCATCCATAGGAGAACAAATTTAGATTTTGCCGCGTAAGCTGCTAGTTCATTACCTTTGATATACCTTTGAAGAGTTTCGAGAGTTTATCTACTCTCTGAGCCCGGCCATGGGCCAGGTTCGTCTGGTGCTTGCCTGGTCAACCAGGCTGTTGCTGCTGGAGGCCCGCTGCCCCACATATCCATCACAGCCTGGTTGATCTGGCACCTGGTGAAGATACTTGTCCAGTTTCCTCTTGAAGGCTTCTACACTGGTTCCAGCCGTGTTTCGGATATCTTCTGGTAAGATGTTGAATAGTCTGGGACCCCGGATGTTAATACAGTGCTCCCGTATTGTCCCCACCGCACCCCTGCTCCTCACTGGGTTTATTTTACACTTTCTCCCATATCTCTCACTCCAGTATGTTGTTATGGCAGTGTGCAGATTTGGGACCAGGCCCTCAAGTACTTTCCAGGTATATATTATCATGTATCTCTCTCTCCTCCGCTCCAATGAGTACATGTTCAAGACTTGAAGGCGTTCCCAATAATTTTGATGTTTCAATGGCTCAATGTGAGCCGTAAACGATCTCTGAATTTGTTCCAGCTCTGATATTTCTCCTGCCCTGAACGGGGCCGTCAGCACTGAGCAGTATTCTAAGTGAGGGAGCACTAGCGATTTGAAGAGTGTCACCATCGTCATTATTTCCCTTGTTTTGAAGGTTCTCAATACCCACCCCGTCATCTTCCTGGCTGTTGAGATATTTGTCTTATGGTCTTTAAAAGACAGATCAGCAGACATAATTATTCCCAAGTCCTTTACGTGTTCCTTTCGTTCTATGTGGTGCCCCTCTTGCGTTTTGTATATAGTGTTCTTTTTGAGTTCTTAATTTTTTCCATACCTAAGCAGCTGAAACTTATCACCATTAAACATCATGTTGTTCTCCACTGCCCACTGGAAGACCGTGCTTATGTCCTCCTGTAATTTTTCAGTGTCCTCTACCGTAGTGACTTTCATGCTTATTTTAGTGTCATCTGCAAATGATGATACAAAAGTGTGCTGGGTGTTTATATATATGTCTGATATGAGGATGAGAAACAGCAGAGGTGCCAGGACAGTGCCTTGGGGCACTGAGCTTTTGACCTCGCTGATGCTGGATCTTGCCCTGTTCACTACTACTTTTTGTGTTCTGTGTGTTAGAAACTCAAAAATCCATCTGCCTACCTTCCCCGTAATGCCTATGGCCCTCATTTTGTGCGCTATCACTCCATGATCGCATTTGTCAAACGCCTTTGCAAAATCTGTGTAAATCACATCTGCGTTTTGATCGTCCCGCTCTAAAGCCATGCTGGTTCGGGTTATGTTGGTTGTGCTGGTCCATGAAGTTTGTAATCTGCCGTCTCATCACTCTTTCAAAGATTTTTATGATGTGAGAAGTTAGGGCTACTGGTCTGTAATTTTTAGCTAGTGCTCTACTACCTCCCTTATGCAAAGGAGCTATGTCTGCACTCTTTAGGCCTCCGGTATTTCACCTAGATCTAAGCTCTTTCTCCAAAGAACACTAAGGGCTCTTGCTAATGGTACTTTGCACTTCTTTATAAATAAAGCATTCCATGAATCTGGTCCAGGTGCTGAGTGAGTGGGCATGCTGTGCCTCCTATATTAAGTCTGTGGACGGTAGCGCAAGAACAAATGGATATACAAAAGCCCCAGGATGTAGGACCTAAAAGGGTTAACTTGAATATATTTTTGTATACAGATTATTAGTTACAAAATTAGTATTTTATCCGTTGAAAGAGAATTTAAGAAATTTGCTAAAAATTTCTGGTATCTTATTTTAACTAAAAAGATACCTTGGAATATCACAATTTATTGTACAGTGCTCTCTCTATTCCTCAGTTAGTGGACAACCAAGTACATTATGTTCAAGTGACCATAAGGTTGACTGCATACTTTACATTTAGTTTAACCATAATAACCAAGCCTAAACATGGCCACCACAACACTCGTAATTTTCATTGCAAGTGCAGGCAGCTCGTAACATGTTCATTGCAAGTGCAGGCAGCTCGTAATGTTCATTGTCATCTTTCTCTTATTGATTTGCTCTTCACATCTCACAGCCTAGCTTACCTTCTTGCAGAAATTTGTCATGCTCCAATTAAAAACTTAACTACATACATGTGAAAAGGTTGCACTTCGCCATTAACAATATACTGTATATATTGTATTAAACTGTAAAAATTACTACTATAAATTCCCAACCAACATCTGACTATATAATATATAAATAACTACCGTATATAAATAGCGCTCCATTTTAATGAAATCAGCCTCGAAATGTTGTTAATTCATTTGCAAATATTTTTAGTAGCTTAATGTTAGAATTCCCAAATATTCATTCCTGCATATACATAGATTTTATGCTATAGTATGGATCAAATTATACTTAATATTAGTGTCTAAGTGAATTGTGACCTTAATGTCCCTCGTGTAAGACAGGTCTTAAACCCATGATTATAGTGTCTTTGTTTTGCATTTATTTAAATTATACCTAAATATAATAGTTTTCGAAAACTAATAATGCAAAAAACATCTAAGCATGATAGATTGGAATCTAACCTCATTTAACTACCTTAATTTTCTTAAGCAAGCCTCAACGTCAATCCCTTAACGCTTCTTGTAAACTTGTAAAAATATTTTTTTATAAGTTAGGTTCGGTTAGGTTGAGTTAACTAAACCTATAAAAAAGAATGTTTAAAAAATAAGCACAAATTAAAGAATAGAAATTGCAATAGCATGGCTAGAACAATTTACAAAACCTGAAACTTGAGAAAACGTTGCGGTTCGTCCTAAACTATTGTCAAGTTACCTCTAAATTGACACGACACGTCTGGCAACGTGGAGGTTGCCAAGCACAATGAAACGTTCAAATCCGTGTGTACATCACTCGTGGTGCGAGAAAGAGATGTATAATGAAGGCAGGTTGCGTCATGGATCTGCAAATTTTAAATGTACCATGCACGTTACTGAGCAGAGGTGAGCAAGCCTCACCCTCACCACCTGACTGACTACCCTCCGCATCACCTCCACATGTTGACCACCAAAGAACGCCTCACGACTACCAACATAAAATATCCTAATCATCCTCTTATAATCACTTAAGAGCGTTGAAAAAATTCATGTACGTAAATGAATACAAAGTTCATTTTCCGACGTTGTGTCTTGCAGCGTCTTCTCTCTGCCAAGGCGCTGCATTAAGAAAACATACATTTTGTGAATACCGAGTACTGTAATAGTTGTTAAGGTCTGTTAGAGGGGGCCACAGTATGAGGCTGAAGTACAGTGTTTCATATTAAGTATCAGTCTTAATGAAGTTCAAATAATATTTAATCTACTAAGGTCTCTTCATATTTTCATCTAAGACTAAGATAACTTATCTAAGATATTGGCAAGCAAACGACATGACCCACCCATCTCTTTGCAGGTTGAAAACATCAGTTACTCAAAATTTTACAGATATAGAATAAAAAGGCACAATACCGCGACTGGAACAACACACAAATAACTTGCACATACAAGACTGAAACTTATGAGGACGTTTCGGTCCTACTTGGACCATTAACTGAAGTCTACGTCTTGGTGTAGACGTAGACTTCAGTAAATCCACCATACCACAGCTATTTATGAAATGCTAAGATAGACTAAATGCTCTTAGACGTGTTGCTGGCTACAACCCCAATTAATATGCAAATGTAGGAATATTAAGAATGATGTACACAGTCTATATTAGATCCTTGACTGATTATGTTGCTTCCATCTTAATATTATCCAAAGAAAATTATATCCGACCCTACGAGCTGATGCAAAATGAACCCCTCAGAATTGTTCTTGGCCGTCCTAAAACAACTAGTAATTCTTATTATGAGGAAGAAGCTTGGTATTCTTAGTATCAGTGATACAAAAATTTAGATTATCATGGCACTTAGTATTAGAATGTTAAGAAATGAACCGGTCACTATTAATCTTACTAAATGTCTATAGTAAATATACACAAATCTAAAAGAAAACATGCAACTGTACTAAGTTTCATAACCTGCACGAGCTGTATCTGTATTCATTTAATATTACATATCTTAAAGCTCTCCTCAAGAAGCTTATCATTAGTAATCCCTTCCTTAAATAACTTGCAAAGGCAGGTGCCCAAGAAGAAATTTCTCGCTTAACTATTTCCAATAATATAACCAAGATTATATATAAAAGATAGATCTAAGCAAGAGTCGACTGACAGGGCTGCATCTGTTCTTACTGACACCTCTTTTGATAAGAACTATACCAAACATGTTGAGCTCGGCATACAAATTAACAACTGGGTTTCTACACAGCAAACCGAATTGTTTACCATCCTAATGGAACCAACGTTAACGTATGAAGTGAGGTTGATTCTTTCATTATTACTGATTCTAAGTCATAACTGAGGGCGAATGACTCGCACATGTTCATTAGAGAAGTCAGGTATTAAAAATCAGAGAAAAGGAAATTGATGTACAATTCTTATATATTCCACCACTAGGGTATATCTGAGTATTTGGATATAATTAATTAATTAATCTGGCATAGGAATGCAGTTGGAAACCTGAGCAGATCTATAACTCACTATGATAATATGAACGTACAGCCGATAAGCATATTTATGGAGCAACTTACAATGTAAACAGACTGACTGATGTTGTAGTCAGGTTTAGGCTTAGTTACAAGCGCTTCTGGAGAGAAATAGTGTAAAAACACAAATGCAGTGTAATAAGAACTTTTATTGACAACGTTTCGGCCTACCCATGGCCGGGCTCAGAGAGTAGATAAACTCTCGAAACTCTTCAAAAAGGTACTGCGTGGCCGAAAAGCTGTCAATAGTTTCCCATTACACTGCATTTGTGTGTCTGTTTACAAGTACTTCTAGCGGTTTGCATACACAAAGATGATGATCAATTTAAATGCAAGGTATGTGGTCAGCCTAATGGTCACTTTCTTGAACACTTGATTGTCCACTTTCTCAAGGAATTTTATCAATGGAAAAACGATACCAGATATAATAAGCAAATGGAGATGCAAATCCAGATGTACTCGCCGTTTTTTCTTGAATTTACCTGTGAAGATTCCTGCACTCCCGTCGTAAGTGTGGTGACCCTTCCTACCCCCGACGCGCGAGAAGCGATAACCTTGCTACCAATGAGAGTAGAAAACGCTAACCCCAGGTTTTCAGCTGTCTCACAACATTGCCATAACACACATAAAGGCGTCACTCACACCGAGTGGAGAGAGAGTGTAGCCTCTCACGACAGTCACCACAACGCAGGCAACACCCTACTAAGTATATGCTTGTAGCCAGCAAGAGACCAAAGACTCGCTGAAGCTTCATATACACTTGACGAGCAACACAACACAACCAATGTAAGACAAACAGGTTAAGAGCCAGAGTGCCACACGTCACTTTCCATTACAGACACTTGACAAGCAACATAACCAATATAAGCAAAATAGAATGCCAGAGTACAACACAAGTCACCTTTCATTATTGGCACTGAAGATATGACAACACAACCAATGTAAGCCAGACAGATTATGGACTAGTACAGAACAACACACGTCATCATCGATTATAGACTTCTGACAAGAACACAATATAATCAATAAAAGTCAAACAGGTTACGGGCCAGAATGCAACTAACGTCTTCACTGTTAACCAAACAGGTTAAGAGTCAGAGCGTAACATGTCATCATGACTTATAGATCCTTGAAAAGCAAAACAACACAATGCAATATAAGCAAAATAGGTTAAAAAGGCCGGGGTGTAACATGTCACCTTGGATTATCATGAGTGATAAGGTCCACCACGGCGAGTGAAGGCTGAGCCCACTACTGTACACACTACACAAGGGAGTGTCGATAACCAGTGCAGCCACCCACTACACTTACATAATCCTCTCTACATTATGTGATCTCACACAAGTGTATTTTACACAAACCCTTTTAGGGAGCTGCCTTCATGTAAGTGAAGGGCTCTTCATCAAAAGACTCAGACCAACCCTCCCTTTGGATCGAATCAGATTACCTGAGATTCCCCATGGCGCTGCATAACCCTCACTGGTTTACCACTATCCCCATGAATGTAACAGACCTTTCCCTATCAAATACTTTCACAAATACTACAAAAAATACAACTATTAATTCCGGTTATGTATAAAATTACACTACATATATACATTTGCCTGTAAAATACCTACCAGCAGCTTCAGGGCTTCTAGTCTTGCAGCACACTGACGCCAAGTTTCCTTCACTGCTTGAGCAGCCAGACTGTTGCTGCCAGCAGTCTGCAGACCTAAACAGTCATCACAACCTGACTGATCTAGCACTTCGAAGAGGTCGTGGTCCAGTTTCTTCTTGGCTTAGTTGGTAGCTTCCTCAGCTCACATACTGAGGGGGTCTGTGATCGATCCCCGGCACGGGTGAAACGTCGGGCATGTTTCCTTACACTTACTGCATGTGCTCTCCAAGCATTAAGTGGGTACCTGGGTGTTAGCGAGTGTGGGTCGCATCCTGAAGGGCAAGATTAACCCAAGTTACCCGAAATGCTCTGCATAACCAGGGACTCTCTATGCAGTATGCCAATGATGTCAGCCAGGTCTGTATCAAGATTATCATATACTTGTAGAAATAAAGATCATTATATTATTAATTATCTAAGAGCTTTAGGGTGTGACATAATATATTGGCGGGAAGCACTAAACTAGCTGGGGTCATACAGAACCTAGGGAATGAGAGAAAACTGCTTTGATCCAAAGATGGTAATTGTAAGTCAAACCACGGAACGAGTGGGGTTAGAACCCATGGGTTTTATATACCTTTGATGAGTTTCAAGAGTCTTTCTACTCCCGGATCCCGGCCATGAGCCAGACTCGTCTGGTGCTATTCTGGTCAATCAGGCTGTTGCTGCTGGAGGCCCACCGCCCCACATATCCATCACAGTCTGGTTGATCTGCCACCTGGCGAGTGAATCTTAAAACTCAGGCCAGGCCAGGCCAGGCCAGGCCAGCATCAAGGTACTCCCTTGAAAGTCTAGGGTAAAGAAACCAAAGCAGCGTTACTGCTACAACTCCACGCACCTCGCTCGTCTTATATTACTCTAGGAAAACAACCTGACGCGGGTATTAATCATGCTACTTTATTTACATGCGAAATGGAGCAGATACGAAGACTATACTGATCACTGGGCAGGTGTACATCAATATTTGCCACAGGTGATTGTGGTGGGGGTGGTACAAGGTAACTACCACTACTATCACAGATAGCTAATAACTACCATATCAGGAACTTTAAGCGTTCCCTCAACAACTGGGAACGCTTGAAGTTCCTCAACCTGTACTCCCTAGAACGCAGGAGGGAGATACATGATTATATACACTTGGAAAATCCTAGAGGGATTAGTACCAAACTCGCACGCGAAAATCACTCCCTTTGAAAGCAATAGACTCGGCAGACGATGCAACATCCACCCAATGAAAAGCAGGGGTGCCACTAGCACGATAAGAGACAACACAATAAGTGTCAGGGGTCCAAGACTGTTCAACTGCCTCCCAGCATACATAAGAGGGATTACCAACAGACCCCTGGCTGTCTTCAAGCAGGCACTGGACAGGCACCTAAAGTCAGTACCTGACCAGCCGGGTTGTGGTTCGTACGTCGGGTTGCATGCGGCCAACAGTAACAGCCTGGTTGATCCATGAGGCCTCGTCACATACCGGGCTGCGGGGGCGTTGACCCCCGGAACCCTCTCCAGGTATACCACCATCACAGATAACATCAACCAAATCAAGTAACAACCACGACCCCCAAACACATCCACCACCCTAGGAAACAACCTCTACCCAAGGTAACAACCATATTTAACAACAAACGTCAACACAGGTGACAACAACACATGACATCTCACTACACATTCTATTTAACTTCACGAAACTTGTGAGTGCCGCCTGAGCCGTGAGTTGTGAGCACATCATGTGAACGGTACGGCAAATACGAACATGGAGGTCAGATCCCATCAGGTACAGTTATATATTTTGGATATTATGGACATTTCATAGATTAAATTCACATTATACAGTTAATTATCTAGTTGATGAAGTATCCGGATATAGTCTCATGATTTCAGTTTTTTTTTATCATTAACAATGAAAAAAATTGCCATTTTCTGTAGGATTTGTTTGAGCTTATACTGAAGGGTTGAATTTTTTAACATCTAAAACAAAGTTCTTTGTATGGCCACATGTTTGTCCACACTGTGAATTTCATATGACTGAGATCGCCATACAAAGTGAACTTCCAAAGGTATTTTATAACATAGCCTTACCTGTGGCATACCTGTAATCGATTTTTGGGGTTCTACCCTCCCAGGCAGGCCTTGGGCCAGGCTTCCCCTACACCTGCCACAAACGAGTTAGTTGTTGCACCTGCCACAAACGAGTTAGTTGCTACAGGTCAGATGGTCTGCAGCACAGAGCTTATCTGTTAGGTTATCAACTAACCACGCCGCAGATGATTTTCTTAGGCTGATTTTCTACACAGGTGTGTGTTCCCTCAAAACCTTGCTCACGGTGCTCTTAACTCACCGCTTCCACCCAAGTTATATGTTGACCAATGAGGTGATGGCTTGGCTTTAAACTGTGTATATTATATGTATGAATGTTAACACACGTATGAGCACATGAATATATATGAAAAGGAGCACTGGTATATGCAGGTCATAAGCATAGGTACTTGTATTAATGCGAACGCAGGTACATGTATGTGAGCATAGATAAATACGAGCACAGTACACTCCACAACTCTAGTCAAGTTTGATAACTACTCTCAACTTTATTACCCACCTAACCAGGTCACATTATCAGCAGTGACAAGACATAATGATAGAAGTTCTCATGCATTTAATGTCATGGACAATTGGTCAAAATTATTAGTTTAGCCTTGGGTGTGGAACTGGTGATTCTTCATACTGTTACATACGGCAGTGCACTGCAGGTAAACTACTGTGCACAAGAGACGTAGTCAGGAAGGAGGGGAGGGGGAGGAAAAAAAGACGAAAGGTTAGGATGAAATTCGCAGACGAAAAAAAATACCGAAAAAATTGAAAATAAGAGTTTAGAAAGTCAATTCAAAAGTAATTTTATGTTCTAGATTACCTTACTGAAAACATAAGGCGATATGAGGCAGCAAGAGAGCTGGAGTCAAATCTCAGTGTATGGTGAAAATATATTGTAATGATCGTCGATGATGTAAAAGAAAAAGCTGGAAATCCCCGTAGATGTGTCCAAGGATCGAGTAAAAGAATCACAACATTAAAACATTCAGCAAATCTGGAAAAAACACTTACCAGTTACAGTTACTTAACAATACAATTCGATACAAATTTATTTCAACATGATACATTGTTTCTACAAAAATGGGAGACACTTGAGTGCATGTTAAAAAGTCCATAATTATGCAGAGTATTTCGTTTATATCATTTACTTCCAAATGTACCCACTGAGTTAAGAATATTTTTCACTTTTCCAGTTGTGTTTGCAGAGCTAAAGTTCTTTCAGTACTCTGGGAAGAGTACAGAAAAAACATGTGCTGAGATCAAGTATGTGTCAAGATCGACTAAACAGATTCGGTGTTTGGTAATGGAAGCTGATTTGGAAAAAAAAAAAAAATTTTTAATGACATTATTGTCTTAATACAGCGAGTGTTTAGCTAAAGTGACCTCACCGTAACAGAAGACAATATGTAAACAGGTACTGTGAAAGCTCTGTCACCCCACAGTAACCAGGTGACAATGGCTAGGTGACAACCATAACAATTCAACAGCCGTAGACATCACATTTGTCCTGGGGAAGCGCTGAACCCGTAGGAGTAGCACAGCACCTAGGTTTGGTTCAAGGAAAAAAGTTCATCTCCTTGGATCAAGAGCCTCTCACCAGCATCAATGAGGCCGTGATACCTAGTAGTCTCTGTACAAATGAGGGAGTTCCAAGTCAACGCCCCAGCCGCCCGGTCCATGACCAGCCAGACCTCCCGGTGGACGAAGGTCTGATTAACCAGGCTGTTACTGCTGGCCTCACGCAGTCTAGCGCACGAACCACATACCGGTTGATCTGGGATTGACTTTAGGAACCTGCTTAGTTCTCTCTCCAAAACAACTTGGCATATTTATACTGACGCCACTTTTTAGGGAGACTATAAAGTTGATTAACTGACCCTCACGGCCTCATGCAAGGTATGTACACCAAGGGGCGTGCGTGTGTAAACCTAGCTATGTTTACCTCTCATACACACACAATGAACAAAACCAGTCTTTGTTTACCTGTCATATTTCATCATACAGAATGAACAATAGTTATCTATGTTTACCTGTCATATTTCATCATACAGAATGAACAAAGCTAGCTATGTTTACCTGTCATATTTCATCATACAGAATGAACAGATAGTTGAAACTAGTGTACTGGAACTTCAGTATGACGACGAGGTTATCTCCAAGGATTCCACTGTGGGTTTAGTATGTAGTGATGGGGGAGGGAGTGTATCGTTATAATAACGGGGAAGCTATAAATTCGTAGGGGTCATACAACGCTTGTGGAATGGGAAGTAATCAGGTCTGATACAAGCAGGGTAGTTCCAGTTCCTCTGATCAAGAGCCCTTCTCCAGCATTAAAACCACCACCCTCAAAGGGATAGAGGGTGTCGAGTTTAAAGAGCACTAGAACCAGGCTGTTAATCAGAGCTCTGGTTAATAAATTAAGCAAACTCTCAGACCCACTTAACAACCCCCCCCCTCCTCCAACACACACCATTTAAATCTCAAGTTAAAAACTATCCTCATAAGAAACTTGTATATACATGTATATACATTCAGCACGGGAGGGTCCAAGTCTGGGTCCAAGCTACGAGGCGAAAAATTATCGTATCCGACCATAGGTAAACAACAGACAAGAGGGAAGTGATTAAGGATAAATTGAAAAAAAAAAAACGATGAAAGTGGGTAAGTTAAGAGGCGAAGCATGAGGGTAAGAAAAACAAAAATACAGGAGGAAAAAACTAAGAAGAAAAATGAGAATCTGAGAAAAGGAAGAGGTGAGTGTAAAAGGTGTGGGGAAAGCGTATGAGGCTCCTCCGAGGAGTGAAGGGGAGAACAGTAGCGGACTGTTGGTAGTACCGGATGTACTCACCACCAACTTGGGGTGACCGACAGCCACCACAACACACACACACACCCTCATTCACCTTCCACTCAAACACACCATTATTAAGTACACTCGCTATCTTTTAATTATTGCCGCCTCAAAGGCTAGTTTTGTGTGCATCTCAGGCTCATCCTCTGAGCGGTAGCGCTAAGACTTAAATGCCTCACAAAAGGGTCTTATCAGACCCCATTAGTTAAGATACTTTCTGATATTGCTGAATAAAAAACCGCAGTTAAGACTTACAGTTTCATAATATAACATTTGATATAGTTAGTTCATGCGCAAATTGAAGACGGCAGATACTGAATTATTACCACTGACGTGAACATTCCCACTACCTACCTGGAGTCTACCTGGAGGGCATTCCGGGAATCGACGTCCCCGCGGCCCGGTCTATGACCAGGCCTCCCGGTGGCTAAGGGCCTGATCAACAAGGCTGTTACTGCTGGCTGCACGTAGTCCAACGTACGAACCACAGCCCGGCTGATCAGGCACTGACTTTAGGTATCTGTCCAGCTCCCTCTTGAAGGCAACCAGAGGTCTACTGGTAATGCCCCTTATGGCTGGTGGGAGGCTGTTGAACAGTCTTGGGCCCCGGACACTTATTGTGTTTTCTCTTAGTGTACCACTGGGGGTACGTTGCACCGTCTGCAAAGTCTTTTGCTTTCGTATGGAATGATTTGTGTGTGCATATTAGAGGCCATCGTAATTCTGATGGTTGACATATTGACATTATCTTCTCTTCTTTTTAGTTAACTCATTGAAGATACATAATTTACAATGCTGCCATTAAGGATATAAAAGTTTCAGAGCTACCATTAATGATACAAATGTTCAATCAACTGATGAACTTGCCCTTGGCTCAAACGTTTGACATGAAAGTTAACATTTACAACGTACATAATTGCAGTTCATCTATTATTCTGCTAAAGTTAACGCTCTTTTACCTCATATTTACATATAAAAATGAAAAATATAATTGCAAATGACGGTTTACCTAATATTAGAAAATGAGTTGCAAGATTCCAGCTAATCAACAACAATGTAAATACTTATAATTCATTGTCATCACTAGTCTACAGTATGTAAATTCCCTCAGAGATGAAGGCCTTTACTATACAGAAACAAAAGATAGGAGAGAATGACTGGTGTAACGTACATTGACATTTGCACCATTCGGATACTTTGTTGATGCTACGTTTCGTTTCATAAAGCTCTCATTATCATCATAAAGCTCCCAGCGAGCGAAACTTCGCCCAAATAAAAATATCCAAATTTTGCAGATGTATTCATTTACCTGATAAGATTTTTAGATTTTTGCCACCGAAACGGCTAGTTTACTGTGCACCCTATACCCATCCTCTTGACAGACGGTAGCACAAGAGCATAACGATACACACAAGGCCTAGGGACTCGGCCTCCAAAAGCGTTAACAGTACATCTGGATTTACATCTACAATATCTGGATTTATAGATACAAATGTCTTATCTGCTGCAAGCAAATTTTGAAAAGTTTCTTAATATATCTAGTATCTTATTTTCATTAATAAGATACCTTGACATATCACACAGGTTATTGTACTATCTATATACTCCTCAATAAGTGGAAAATCAAGCACAGTGTTACAGAAAGTGACCGCAAGACTAACCACATACTCTGCATTTAGTTTGATTATCATCTGTGTCTGCCAAACTGCCAGAAATACTTGTTACCAAGCCTAAGCCTGACTACTACATCATCAATCAGTCTGTTAGCAAGTTGATTAGTTGACATACTTATCTACATACATGTTGTTATGGTGTTAAGATTTACTCAGGCGTCTAACTGCATTCCTGTCCTTCATCTGAGTCAGAAAAACAGTTAAAATTCTTGTGTTGCAATTGACTCATGAAAAGTAAAAGTGACAATGTTTCTGTCCATCCTGGATCACATCATTATCAGATCACGACTTGGAAATTGGGGTGAACAATTTGCAGTTAACTTATAAATTACAAATGAAAACTTGATGTTTCGGTCGTCCTTAACTATCTCATTATCAAGTCACGACTTGGAATGATACACTTCGGGTCGAAACGTTGTCCAGTTTAAATTTTCTCCTTCATATGCTTCCACAACCGTTTGAGTTCTTCCTGTCTTATGAATCTACCTGGAGGGTATTCCGGGGATCATCGCCCCCGCGACCCGGTCCACGACCTACACTAGATGTTTGGCCTTTTATGTATGCAACATAGATAACTTATACAAGTTGGAACTGACTCGCGTATTCTTGCTACAGGATTTCCCAAGCTTTCTATCAGCTCACCTTCTCTAAAGCCAACCCAGACTCCCAGTAAAACAACACGCGCACTGATGACGGTGTCAACACCAGAGAAATCAACTGTCCATTACTACTTTTACCTTTGATGAGTTTCGAGAGTCTTACTACTATCGGAGCCCGGCCATGGGCCAGGTCAGGCTGTTGCTGCTGGAGGCCCGCTGCCCCTTATTTCGAGACTATTATAATGATGGGTCATACAGCACCTACGGAATGGGAGACCAATCAGCAGTTTACAACAAGCAAAGCTATTTACGAAGCACGCTTCGTCTCCTCTTCCACTGCCAGTCATGTTCCACTTCAATTAACAAGGGAAAAGTTAAATACGGTTGATAGATTCAGGCCGATCTCGATCGAAAATATTCTCTTCGCTCAAGGACTTACACAGACAATACTTGTTGCACGCTTTATACACCTGGCACCTCAAATATGCATGTTAATTCTAGTTTCTTAAAACTTCAAGGCCCCAAATTACAACTTTCTATAGATTTTCTAAACCCCTGTTGTCATTGTTGCTGTGAACACATGGAAGGTTGGTGGCACTTTTCGTCAGCTATTTTAAACCATAACGTGACTGATACATTACTTCGAAACGCCTTGATTAAATACAGACCTCACTTTCTGCAAATGTATATTAAATTAAACTCTCTCCTTAAAATGCCAAACAAGGTGATAATTAAAGAGGTGCAACAAGGTTCGGGAACTGTATAAATGCTTTACAAAACCGACAATTTATGCAACATTTGGGTATCTTTATTGTGGAGTTAAAAGATACCTAAATGTTGCACAAGTGTCTCATTCATCAACGATTTAGAAAATCAGGTAGAACATTAAATTTTATGCCAAACGATAATTTTTGTCATGCAAGAAACAGCTTCCTAACACTCAAGAAAGTGTGCTGAGGAATGTGTTGAGAAAGAGAGAGGTTCAACCTTACATTCTCAGAGTGAAAGTGCGTGATAATTGTGAAGTTCGTGATTATCACGCTCCCTCCATCACATTCTTGCTAGTAAAAGTTTGAGTTGGAGGAAGAGGCGGTGGAGAAAAAAGAGACGGAGGAGGAAAACACGGAGAAAGAAGCAGAGTAGAGAGGAGAGAAGAGAGAAGATGGAAGAAGAAAGATAGGAGAGAGAGAGAGAGAGAGAGAGAGAGAGAGAGAAGAGAGAGAGAGAGAGAGAGAGAGAGAGAGAGAGAAGAGAAGAAGAGAGAGAGAGAAGAGAGAGAGAGAGAGAGAGAGAAGAGAGAGAGAAGAGAGAGAGAGAGAGAGAGAGAGAGAGAGCTGGTACTGATTTATATTTCAAGAAATTCACCTGACATTGATCATCACTTGATAACTTACTGAACAGCTCATTAAGAGCATCTTGAAGACTCAATGTTTATGAACTGGGTCCTTGTCAGTACAAGGTCACTCACTCAACAAGGAATAACCTTCACGCCAGTGAGGTGCTCTTGATCCATTCTCCCCTTTATTAGATCGAACTCGATTGCCTTCCATTCCGCCAGGCGCTGTATGGGCCGCCTATGGATTTAGCGCTCACCTATCAATGTAATAACATAAGGTTGCTCAATACAACATTTTTATATAATAGAACACTTGCCCCTCTCTCTGCAACATGCCAGAGGAAGAGAATATGTTGCTAGTCTGAAGAATATATTGTTAGTCTTCTCCAGTAAATTTCCCCTACCTGTTACTCGAGATGCCAAGTAACAACTAGGGTCTTTTCTATCACTTATCACTTATAATTGAAGCTTCTCACCTCCTGGCCTGCTATTTCTTATACCGTTTTTCCTCACTTCTAATCCACATGACCTTACATTTGCTCGGGTCGAACTCCAGCATCTTATTTCGATCCATGTCTACAGGCTGAACAGGTCTCTCTCTCTCGAGTCTTTTTTTTTTTCTACTCATTAATTTCCCATCAGTAGAGAGTCAAATAGGAGAATCCCATCTGACAGGTCATTTACATGTTAGAACAGTAACTGTCCCAGTACTGATCCTTGCGAGACCCCACTTGTTACCCTCCCCCATCCTGATGTCTCATCCCTTGTCAACACAGTCTTGTCTTTCAGATACTCGTCTACACTGGACTCTGGAGACGCACCCGACCTATCATTCCTGCCTCTGGTGGTGGTCCATGAAAATTTTTTTTCTTTCTTTGCAGTCCAGGAAGTGTTCCAAAATCCTTGTATTTCCTGTTTTAGGTCCACCACCTTCTGTTGACTGGTGAATTATACGATGCAGTTTATCTAGCTAATAAACAGACTTGTATAATTCTTTATCATATATACCGTTTAGTACAATAGTTTGATATGTTTATCGCAGATTTGTAATTCACTGGGGTATGGTATCTCAAACTATCATACCGAGTTAAAGTGAGGTTACATATTCTCGTGTGTGTGTGTGTGTGTGTGTAGCTATATTAATGCAGTAATTTCGATGGTAATGTATTTATATAACAATAATATATGTATACCAATAATACCAACACCGCTACAAATTACTACTCCTGGATCAGTGGATATAGTAAATCTTGAATTTGGCACTACACGACTTTTACCCCTAGACTTTTTTCTCTATCATTCCTGACCCGTCATGTCTCACGGTCATCAGTCACAATACGCCACCGGCTGCTTCATCAATAAGCGGGTCGGCATTAAACTGAGACCCGCGTCAAGGGAAATTTTCCTGATGAAAACAAAAAAAAAACAACTCCGTCCACCTGCCATCACAGTTACCATGTAAATCCCACGATCCATCACACTTCCCCCACCCACCACAATTATTGTCGTGATACATCATGTGAATCTCTGATCCATTAGTGGAGAGTCGTGGTTCCCAACAGTCTCTGGGGGACTTTCTCAAAGCCACCTGAGAAACAGTACAACTTAAGTGGTGACAAAGGTGGATATAAAGGTATATGACAGACAGGTACGTAGTGGATAAAGGTACAAAATGCGATCACTAAGATACAAGCTTATTGAAAATGTTCCCTTTCCTGGCTATATAAAGTTATGTTATGTTTTAGGTGTTCAATTGCTTTTTACATTTTGTAGTTTTAACTCGGAATTTTTTTAGTAATATCAAAGGACGTACTTCAGATTTTTTAACTCGTAGAGAAATATGTTTTGACTCAGATTTTCTTTTATAGTTTCTTTCTTTTACATCCTATTACTTTATACTTGATAGTCTTTAACTACAAGGTTACTGAATGTTTGTAATTCCTTTAATAAATAAAATAAAGTCAGAATGGCATAGTTATAGCATTTAGAGCTAAGCTTTAACAGGTTACTGAGCTTATATGCTGCATGTATGCAATCCATATAGCAAATATATAATTAGTATATTTATAATTTATTCCCTATATCGATTATATAATTATAGGAGTTGGAGTCGGAAAGTGCCATAAATAAAGGTGTTGGAATGGAAGGTTTTATGTGCCTACTCCACAGCCCTGCTACAAACACAAGCGAACGAAAATAATCAGAGTTAAATCATACTAAACATCGTTGGAGACGCATCAAATATATAACTTCATCGTTAAACTATATGCAGAACTGGCAAAGCTTAAAACACCATTCAATGGTGTTTTGAGCAATGGATTTTACACACGCAGTATGTTAGGCTCATCATCGAGTACGTGGCACAAGTGTATAGCCCGCTACTGGTCAAACAAGTGCTTGCAACCCCCTTACATACAAAAACTGAGAGGAATGCACTGTAAGGAGAGGGGTGAAGGAATATATAGGCTGTAGTCAAGAACAGGAGCTCAACCATGCAGAAATATATAGAGAAATACATACAATGGCACACCGTAATTTATCTTTCTGATTTCCTGAGGGAGCATGTCTTTAGAGAGTTAGTAAACACGTGTCTCGCAATCAGCGTAATAACTCACCCCCTCAAAAAATATACTGTGATTTCCTGAGGCCATGACAATATTGGCAACTTAAGACGAAATGCACGTTAGTGCGCCGGCTTTATTCTCTCCATGCAGCCTTCACAGCAAGATACTCTCCCTGCAGCCTAGACAGCAAGATACTCTCCCTGAAGCCCTCACAACATGATATTCTCGATGCAGCCCTCACAGCAAGATACTCTCCCTGCAGCCTTCACAGCATGATACTCTCCCTGCAGCCCTCACAGCAAGATACTCTCCCTGCATCCTAGACAGCAAGATACTCTCCCTGCATCCTAGACAGCAAGATACTCTCCCTGAAGCCTTCACAACATGATACTCTCCCTGCAGCCTTCACAGCAAGATTTTTCTTTCTGATCCTGAGACAGTCAAGATACTTCTCCCTCAACCTCAACAACATGATATTCCTGAGGGCCTCACAACATTGAACTTAACCTGAAGCCTTCACAGCATGATACTCTCCTGCAGCCTTCACAGAAAGATACTCTCCCTGCAGCCTACACAGAAGATACTCTCCCTGAGCCTCACACATGATATCTCGATGCAGCCTTCACAGCATGATACTCTCCTCCTGCAGCCTCACAGCAAGATACTCTCCCTGCAGCCTCACAGCATGATACTCTCCTGCAGCCTTCACAGCATGATACTCTCCCTGCAGCCTTCACAGCATGATACTCTTCATGCAGCCTTCACAGCAAGATACTCTCCCTGCAGCCTTCACAGCAAGATACTCTCCCTGCAGCCTTCACAACATGATACTCTCCCTGCAGCCTTCACAGCATGATACTCTCCCTGCAGCCTTCACAGCATGATACTCTCCCTGCAGACTTCACAGCATGATACTCTCCCTGCAGCCTTCACAGCAAGATACTCTCCCTGCAGCCTTCACACCAAGATACTCTCCCTGCAGCCTTCACAGCATGATACTCTCCCTGCAGCCCTCACAGCATGATACTCTCCCTGCAGCCTTCACAGCATGATACTCTCCCTGCAGCCCTCACAACATGATATTCTCCATGCAGCCTTCACAGCATGATACTCTCCCTGCAGCCCTCACAGCATGATACTCTCCCTGCAGCCTTCACAGCATGATACTTTCCTGCAGCCTTCACAGCAAGATACTCTCCCTGCAGCCTACACAGCAAGATACTCTCCCTGCAGCCTTCACAGAATTATATCCTCTCCCAGCAGCCTTCACAGCATTGTATCCTCTACCTGCAGCCTTCACAGCACTGTATCCTCTCCCTGCAGCCTTCACAGCACTGTATCCTCTCCTGCAGCCTTCACAATGCAGCTGTATCCTCTCCCTGCAGCCTTCACAGCTGTATCCTCTCCCTGCAGCCTTCACAGCACTGTATCCTCTCCCTGCAGCCTTCACAGCACTGTATCCTCTCCCTGCAGCCTTCAAAGCACTGTATCCTCTCCCTGCAGTCTTCACAGCATTGTATCTTCTCCCTGCAGCCTTCACAACATCATTATCTCGCTGCAGCCTTCACAGCATCATCTCCGCTTCCTTCCTCAAAAGTGGCTCCTCATGCAATGCAAACACAGGTACATTACTGGACGTGTTCGTGGTATAATAAGTGTGCCAAGACACTGACTAGTTTCTGACATCAGAATATTTATCTGCAAACATGAAAATTTATATTCAGAGGAGTTACCACCGTTAATGTGAGTATGCACCTTGTTAAACCTTAACATCAACGTATATATTTAACTCCACACTTCGGCTGCCCCTCAGTGAATCGTACCTCGCTTGATGAGTATTGAATGTCTTCCTACTCCCGGAGCCCGGCCATGGGCCAGTCTCGTCTGGTGCTAGCCTGGTCTACAAAGCTGTTGCTGCTGGAGGCCAACTGCAATAGCTTGGTTGACCTACATATAAATCAGTCTGGTTGATCTGGCCCCTGGTTAAGATACTTGTCCAGTTTGCTCTTGAAGACTTCTACACCTGTCTCAGCAGTGTTTCTGATATCTTCTGGTAAGATGTTGACATCAAGTCAACTTCGCACCACTTCGACTGCTCAACTTCACTTCGTTTACAAGCGTTTGGGCTACAACGTTTATGCGACGACAACGTATCGCCTGCCGATGTTACTTTTCTGTAAATGTATCGCTGTAGAGAGGAAGCTGCTAATGCGTTTGATCTAATTCGCACTGAGTTTGCAAGTCTGGCAATGTGTCTGTGTTGTGCTTTATGCTCTTATGTGCGCAAGACAAACACTGGTGGTGCCTTACGCAACACACCTAAGGGTATACCAGATAAACAACAATCAGTTTAAAGCGGCTGTGTTAAAATAATAAATTCAAGAGGAGAACAAGACACGGGAGAATGCAAGAGGGGTGAGTACACGGCGAAGATGTGTTGAGAGAGGAGGGGAAGTGCGAGGAAGAGGCACGTTGCAGAGCAAGCCATTATAGGGAAGACATTTCGCTTTGTGTAGAGCTTTATCAAGAGCTCGGCAAGTTTGGAACGTTGGCGGGTTAGAGGCAAGACTGAGGAAGGCAGGGAGAAATTTGAGTGATATATTTTATGTCTTTTGAACTAAAATTGGGTACATCAGCTGCATGGTGAAATCCTACTGCATATAATGGGAACAAAACTTAGCAGTGTTTCCCTGTCATATTCCATCAAACGAAATCTGTCAGGCTGAACTTTAAAACTTCAATAGGACGATGAGGATATCGTTAAGCATTCCGCTATGGGTTCAGAAGCTACGAGTTTCAAAGGCTTCCTTCCAGTAGCACTGGAAATGGAATTTATGAAGTTATCTTCATCAGAAAACGACTGAAATATATTTATTCAACCAATCTTACATACATATTCAATGACACTCGTTCATTAAGACTTATCTTACGTTTATATACCTATAAATATATAGTTATATGCAGTGTAAACCCACTGTTGCAATAACTCTTGAAAAAACAACTTGAACATCAGGAGACCAACACTACGTCACTGATGGGTTGAGTAAGGGACAGGGTGGAGGGTACAGGGGACGGGGTGGAGGGTACAGTGGACAGGTGGAGGGTACAGGGGACGGGGTGGAGGGTACAGGGGACGGGTGGAGGGTACAGGGGACGGGGTGGAGGGTACAGAGGAAGGGGTGGAGGGACAGGGGAAGGGTGGAGGGACAGGGGACGGGGTGGAGGGACAGGGACAGGGTGGAGGGGACAGGGGACGGGGTGGAGGGTACAGAGGAAGGGTGGAGGGGACAGGGGAAGGGGTGGAGGGACAGGGGACGGGGTGGAGGGTACAGGGGACGGGGTGGAGGGTACAGGGGACGGGGTGGAGGGGACAGGGGACGGGGTGGACGGTCAAGGGACGGGGTGGAGGGACAGGGACGGGGTGGACGGTACAGGGGACGGGTGGAGGGTACAGGGACGGGGTGGAGGGTACAGGGACGGAGTGGACGGTACAGGGGACGGGTGGAGGGTACAGGGGACGGGGTGGAGGGTACAGGGGACGGGGTGGAGGGTACAGGGGACGGGGTGGAGGGTACAGGGGACGGGGTGGAGGGTACAGGGGACGGGGTGGAGGGCACAGGGACGGGGTGGAGGGGACAGGGACGGGTGGAGGGGACAGGGGACGGGGTGGAGGGACAGGGGACGGGGTGGAGGGTACAGGGACAGGGGTGGACGGTACAGGGACGGGGTGGAGGGTACAGGGACGGGTGGAGGGACAGGGGACGGGTGGACGTCAGGGGACGGGTGGACGGTACAGGGGACGGGTGGAGGGTACAGGGGACGGGGTGGAGGGTACAGGGGACGGGGTGGACGGTACAGGGACGGGGTGGAGGGTACAGGGACGGGTGGAGGGTACAGGGGACGGGTGGAGGGTACAGGGGACAGGGTGGAGGGGACAGGGGACGGGGTGGAGGGACAGGGGACGGGGTGGACGGTACAGGGGACGGGGTGGAGGGTACAGGGACGGGGTGGAGGGACAGGGGACGGGGTGGAGGGACAGGGGACGGGGTGGAGGGGACAGGGGACGGGTGGAGGGTACAGGGGACGGGGTGGAGGGACAGGGGACGGGTGGAGGGACAGGGGACGGGGTGGAGGGACAGGGGACGGGGTGGAGGGTACAGAGGAAGGGTG